>VZUI01042633.1:0-63423 GCA_013401135.1 Cettia cetti
TCTTCTCTTCTCTTCTCTTCTCTTCTCTTCTCTTCTCTTCTCTTCTCTTCTCTTCTCTTCTCTTCTCTCTTCTCTTCATCACTAAGAAACGTAATTACTTCTTTTTTTTTCCCCAGGAAAATAATTTTTTTATGTTTACTTCTTGCAAGAACAGGCAAACATTTTCAACAATGAAAATGTTTCAACATTTGTTAAAAACAGCCCCAAATGTCAGCTAGCACAGCAATGACCCAGCCCTGCAGGAAATCCAGCTTTAATACCCCTTTTCCAAAGGATCATGTGTGGAGTTCCATTATTTTCTAGTAAGATTCACAGGAGACTGTTTCTTTTAATATCCTGTTTTTCCTACTGATGAGATTGGCTTGAGCGGGTAAAATATAAAATATTGATAATTAGACCTCAGGTCCCTCATCTTTGGCAGCTGAGATTTTCCATTCACAGCTCTTTTTGTTTAAAGTTGCCCGTTCCTTTTGACGACTGGGCTTTATTTTAAATATTACTGATGGAGTAAAAAAAAAGATGAAGTCCCCCCAAAGTCCCCCAAAGTGCAGGGGCTTTATTTGTGTGATTTCTGCCTCGGCAGCCCCGCTCCCCTCCCCCAGCAGCGCACTACAAAGAGTGTTGTACAGGGACTCCATTAATCCTACATTTCCTAGATGGTATCTGAGGCACAGT
Source organism: Cettia cetti (assembly GCA_013401135.1). Taxonomy (NCBI): domain Eukaryota; kingdom Metazoa; phylum Chordata; class Aves; order Passeriformes; family Sylviidae; genus Cettia; species Cettia cetti. The sequence continues at coordinate 676 of VZUI01042633.1, forward strand.
GGGTTTCCACAGAAATTAATTTGTCCTGACAACAGGCCTAAAGATTGGAGTCCAGGGATCACTTGGCAAATTCCCTTTAAACTGAGCACAATAATAAACAGAAAGCTGATAACGACAGTTCTGAAAGACCACACAGAGGCCGGAGCCCGAGCCGAGGCGCTTGGTGTGGATCCGCGGATGCCTCCGATAACGGAGCCGGGAGCTTTAACGCCTGATAGGAAAACGAGCCCCCTGATTTATGCACACTTTAATATCCCAGCACTGGGCAGGGCTTGCTCCAGCTCCAGCGTTTTTTAACTCTTTTTCTGGAATGAAAGCAAAAGTTCGAGGCTGATGCGGTTCAGTCCATTCTTATTTAATTTTCATTTTAACTGCTCACGGGACATTTTTTGTGTCTTCTTTTAATACAGCCCCAATTTCCTCAGTGCATCTTCCATGTGAAAACATTAGTAAAAGTAAAACAGTGGGTAAGATTTTATTTCAAGGAATGAACCAGAAGAGTTCTCCATCTAAATCTATTTTCTTTGAGATGTGGTAGTTTAGTGTTCAGTCATCTCCTCTGTGGTAATTCCTTCCTAAATATAGTAAAAAGCGTTTTAGACAGAGTTATTGCCCGTTTGCTTGGTTTTATTTATCTTTGCTTATTTAAATACTGTTGTTTTCCCAAAGTTAAGGTCTGGAAATATATACTGATATAGGAAATGAATAAACAAACATTCAGTGGATATTTTAGAACTTGTCAAGGTAAGAGCGTTTCAACCCCTGATATTCATTAACATAGAATTTAGAGTTTTGATGATAATTAGGATTTGTGGCATGTCAGTAAAGCTCTGCCAGTTGCATCTCTGAAAAAAGTAATCATAATATTAAGAGTTAGGACTGATAGGGTGATGTTGAGTAAGAGAGATGTTGTGTAACTTTTCACTGTTCAAGCACACGGTATATAACAATTTAAGCAACAAGTTAAAAAAAGGAGGACAAGCTAAAAAGATGTGTGGAAAAATAGATTTTGTTATTGAAAGATACCTTGAAATTAAAGGCTGATTTTGTTCTCAATGTCCCAGCTATGAAATAACAGTCTATGATGCAGAGGGGACTTTGTAACTCTGAAAGGATGATCCTAAAGGTCTTTCCCAACCTCAACCCCTCTGTGATTCTCCAAGGCAGCCTTGTCAGGGTTCCCTTGGCAGGTATGGCTGTGCACCTGAACAGCAGGAGTCCTGTTTGATCGCTTTTAATGGAGCTGATATTTCTCTGGGGATGAAAACCCACCATTTGAGGTATCCAAGCTCAGTGATCCTTAAACACAATGCCTCCTCCACAAGCTTTCCTGCCTATGGAAACACTGCTGGAGGTGAGCAGTGATGAGTTGCTGTGGATGGGTCATACCTAGGAGGGCAGGAGCAGGTGGGTGATCCATGCCCATCCCTCCATCCCTGTTCCCAGAGGGGTGGCAGAGTGCCAGTGGCTGCGTGGTTACGGGCTTGGAATGTCCCTGCCCTTGCCACTTGCCGTGCAGAGGGCTTATAAATAAAAAAGTTCTGTCTCATGTGCTTTTCCAGCACTGCCAAAGCCCAAACTACCCCTGACTTTGATAAAGGCAGCCCGGGGTTGTTTAGGTAAGAGCTTAACGAGCTGAGAGGTGGGACTGCGTCATCCTGGCAGAGAGGGGTGTTTGCACCCCACCTCCCTGCTGAGAAATAAACCCTTTCACTTTCAGTATTGGCTTCAAATTAGTTTGTACACTACAAATTAATCAATTACCTCCACCGTATTTTGGAGATGAAACTCAGGCTGAGCAGGGCAATTTGTATTTGTCACACTTAAGGGACTCTATTGTACCAAAAGGCAGAGGATATGAGAGCAACTGAGTTTAAAGCAGGCGAGCTCCTCTTTCTAGACCCTGCTGCAGGAACAAATTGACTGGCTGTGCCTCTCAATTCTGCAAGAGAACAAACCCAAAAGCTCCCCTCCACTTTTTATATCAAAACCACTCTGAGCATTTCAGTGTACGAGCTATTAGTTTTTTTGAATTTGGATCAAATCAGGCATTTTTCCCCCAGCAAATAGTCCTCCAGTGTGCTTTATACATTTGATTCAAAGGCCTGTGTATTATTTGATGTTCTTAGGAGATAAACAATAAACTTTTGAATATGTTTTTTCCATTTGAATACAAGCCTAGGGATGCTTCACCCTGCATCCTAAAGCCTGATTTCCCCTGGGACTCATTATCATGCAGCTCACATGTTCAGTCACCTACACTGTTGAACTTACTATCAAATAACCTTCGAAATGTTACTAGTTATTACGTGTCAGAGGGCAGATTTATGATAAACTAACTTTGAAACAAAATAATGAATTCTCAGCATTCTCTTTCCAGAAGCATTTCTGGTAATTTGGCCGGATTTAAAATTTAAAACAGTAAGTTGCCTTTTTCTCTTATTCTGTCATATAAAACAGCTCCCTCCTCTCATGAAATTTCTGCCTCCTTAAATATGGTTTATGAGTATTTGAGCAGTGCCTATAAAGAATGAAAATGAGAACATTTGTCTGGGAGCTACCAAACTGCCCACTGGAGTTCATTTGTGATTAAACTTTCAGAGCTTCCTAACTTGGTGAAAGTTAAATTAACTTAACCCTTACCACAGTCCACCTGTGTCCAAAACACAGCTGGGCAGTAGATGTTTGCAGGCAGAATTTTTTTTTTTTTTTTTTTTTTTTTACTGCCAGTATATTAAGGTTTTGGGTGGTTTTCTTGTATTAGGGTGACAAAAATCAGTAATGTTGTCGTCTCAGAGGCGTGGTTTATGGCAGACCAGAAAGGTTTTCCAAGGGGACATTCTGAATTTCAGCCCCCAAAGTCCATATTTAGGGAACTAAATAACTGACCAATTTTCATGAAGGCTGAGCATGACTTGAGGGGATCTGTGGGCACTTGGCCTCTTTCAAATGGCAGCCAGAGCGAGCGTGACTTTTAATGAGATTATATCAGAGGGAGGAAATGCAGGTAGATAAATGCCATGCACCCATTTTGGAGGTGATTAGAGGAGCAAACATCTGCAGATGAAATTTAAAAGCACTTGCTATGTCCAAAATAAAATCTGGCTCATTTGGGGGAAAATCAGCGCTGCTCTTCTTGGTGTCAGCGGGGTTTTTGTGGTTGCATTTCAGATGGGCACAGGGCAGATTCATGTCTGCAGGATTTTCATCTCCTACCAGACAAAGTCAGGGCTTTGAGATAGTGCTGATCTGTGAGACTGCACAGAAAGTGCCTGACCCGGGGTGGCCCTGTGAAGCTGAGGATAGAACCTCCATCTTCAGGGCTCTCTCATCTCCTTTGCTCCCCTCACTGTGATTATGGTTCTCCAAGGGCACCACGGGCAAAAGTCCCATAGCAGGCTGTCTATTAATATTTATGCAGCAATTCAGGAGGTAATGCATTGTTAAAATACAAGTTGGAAATGCACCAAATTTAATCACTTTTAGTACTAGAAATTATCTATTTCTACGTCAGATAGAAGGTGGAGGGTGAGGGGGGGCATCATTATGATGTTTTATTTTTTAACCAAGTTTTTTGCCAGTTCTGATGTGGCTTGAATGAAAGGGCAGTAAATGGTCTCGTGTAGATAAAGTTTTTCTAAGGAATGCAAGATATCTCTGTGAAATTTAAAGTGAGGAGTTAGAAAATTTTTGAAGTAAGTGAGTCAGGACATGCAGGGATCAGCCGTGCCACGTCAGCCAGGCCCTGTCTCCATGTGTTGGATCTGGTGTGCACAGAGGCCACTGGGATTTGCCCTTTGCTTCCGTGCAATTCCTCCTGCCTGCAAGGAGAAAGAATATTTTTATCACTGATATCACTTCATTTTTGCAGCTGTCTGCTGGCATCAGGTTAGTAATATAAACTCTGTCAGAGAGCAATCTCTGCCTTCCATAGCCTGCAAAATCCACAATTATTATTTAGAGTTAACCTCCTCAGAAAGTGGTCCTTACTGAAACTGTTCAACCCCAAAAAGAATTGCTGGTTATTGTTTTCTGAGGACCTCCTACAGCCTTCCTTTGGTCAAGTAAGGCTCTTTTTGTTTTCAGTAGGACTTTTTTCTCAGACCAAGCTCCGAGCTTTCAAGCAAGTAAGAAAAATCCAGTGAAAGTAAAACATTAATTAAAATGTATTAAAAAATTTTTTAAAAAAAGAGAAAACGTTTCAGAAGCGTGTGGTGCTCAAATAGAGCACTTTTTTTCAGGTCACTTGGCTTTCTGATGTCATTTCTGGCAGCTTCGTTAGCCTGGCTCCATCACGTTCTGCTCTGAACGATAACGTGATGGGAGATGATCAAAGTGAGAATGCAAAAGGCTCAGGACATTTAAAAATGTTCTATTCTGGAAATTGTTCTAAAACTATAAACAGATTACATTAAAAATCTGTCTTACCCAACATGGTTGCTCATCATCCTTTTTTAGAAGGAGCTATTGAGAAGTTTGGGTAAACAGCCTTGAAGTCTTTATGATGGCAAGCTGGAAATTTCTCCGGAATTTTAGGCAACCAGAGCCTCTCTGAAATGGAATGTAACCCATTTCTGCTGCTAGGTACCTTGTTTTAATCTTTATACTTAAAAGTGGCAAAGCATATGGATCAGATCACCCACTCCTGCTAATGGACACAGTTCCTTGGACTTGGGTGTCCAATTATGCCAGCTAAAGATCAGTCTGTTGCTGGGCTTTATTTCCTTATTTTTCTTGTCTTCCTGATCTCTGACCCTTCATCAAAGGAATGCAGTCTATAATATGGTAATAATATGAAATTCTGAGCTCTCTTTCTAACAATATACCCCAAAGAATTGTCAGGATGCTCACCTTTATGGGAAGAGCAGCTGATGAGCAGTTTCAACCTCTCAATCATCTTTTCCTGGCACAGGGAGAAAGTTTGGTACCTGTTCCTTGCCTTGTGGTGGGATATTAACCGTTTCTGCATTTCCAAGGAGCAATTGCTCTGTGGGCTGAGTGGGTAAATAAACTCATTGGCAAGTCAACAAAACGACAGGAGGCTGTTTTCCCTGATTTTAGCTGCATTATAGTGCTTGGGAAAGTGAGAAATTTGTGAGGTTTTTAAGGGCTCCATCCTCTGGTGCTCTCAATCACTGTGAGAATGGGGCTGAAGCAGGATGCAGAAATCCACAGGCACTGTGGCACCTGGGGTATGGAATGGGAGGATTTTGATCTCTGGGCAGGATTTGACTTTCTGTTTTGATTTATGGGCTGAATATAAATGTGTATTTTAAGGAGTCATTAGAGTTTGTGGTTTGAAACAGGCAAGTTTATGTAGGAAAGGGTGCCTGGGCTCCTTGTGCAGCCCCACTCACTTTTTTATAATAGAGAAAAATGGTAGAGAATCGTGTGTAGGAAGAAAGCCCTTCACCTCAGGCTCTTTACACCAAATAAGTGATGGGCTGGTCAGAATGGCATGATCCATGAGAAAATAGGGAAGGAAAATAGATAGGGAATCCCTGTGCTGTTCTTCATTGTGAAACATCTATGCCAGGTGTATTTTTATCTCAATCAGTTTTGGTGGTGTTGATAAGGAGTGCTTGAGAAATGCTGGGCCTTCTAGGTGCAAATAAAGAAAGGCACAGCAGGAAGGGCTTGGGCCAGCTGGGACGTCCTAAATGTTGGTAGAGACACATCGGGACAATCCCTTGATCTCCACAGCGAGAGATTTTGGCACCTGCCAGGCTCCCCTGTCCCCACCCTGCTGCAGGCTGGAGCTCCTCTCCTTGGGTGGCAGCAGCACTTGCAGCTGGTGACCCTCGTTTGGTGGCCTTTGGCTCTGCCTTTGCCCCAGCTCTTATCATTTGGGTAAATGCTGCTCTTGTTTATAGTAATGGGAACCTGCAGCAGCCCCTCTGCCATTTCTCCTGTGCAAATATTGCACTCGGGGTAACTCCCATCTCCTGCTCGGTGCAGATGGGGCCTGGGAGGCTCCTTCCCAACATCCCCACATCCTCCTCCTCCTGCTCTGTGAGCCCCAGGTGACTGTGCCAGCCATACAATGAATCTGTGAGGATGGGGGAGCTGCCCTTGGTCTTTTTTCCCCGTCTCATCCCAGCCCCAAACTCAGCCATGGCTCAGGACACGTGGATGCAGCCCCCAGCTCCTTCCCTGCACCTCATGGCTGCGGATCCAGCCCGGAGAAAAGGCTGCCTGTCCATGACAAACTGTGCATTGGCTCCGTGATTTGTGTAAGCTCGAATTTTCCACTAATTCACTTACATATCCTAGATGGAAAACACAGCCCCGGGGCTGCTATAAACCATGCTGCTGGAGCCACAAAAGGCCGTCCTGCCAGCTGGGAATTGCTGGAGCATGCGGAGCGTCGGGGGCCGGGGCAGGACTCAGATCCACTGGATGCACTTGTCAGAGGGGCAGTGGTGTGGGAGAAGGTCCAGCCCTTTCCTGGGGTGCTTCCAGCCCTGGCTCAGCCCAGTCAGAGCAGGACAGGGACAGGCAGGAGCCAGAGCTGTGTCCTGGCCACCACGCCAGCTCTGGTCAGTGCCCGCTGCCTAAAACCAGCCCCTGGTTTGGGCTGTTTGGTGGCAAACATCCTGGCTTGCTGTGCTTTGCTCTCCTGCAGCCCCCGTGCACCCCAGGGCTTTGTTTCGTGCCATGGTGCAATTCCCAGCATTAATTTTCTGTATAAGCCACCCATAGATAATTTAAGACTGTTTTCTTTTAAGCACAGCAAGAGTGGCACATCGTCTGATTCCCCAAATGATTGCTTGTCTTGTGACAGAGAGCTGTTGACCTGCTCCTTTAATGTTACAAGTCTGCATCTAACTGCTCTCTTAATCCAACCTACTTCCTTCTTTTTAATGAAATTGTCCCTTTAGCCTTTTTCCTGGGCTGGCTTTTCAACACTAACATGAGAAACAGGCTGCTCAGTTCTTTCCTCTGCTAACATCTTGCCCAGAGCTAACTTGCAGCTTCACTCTGTCAGCTGTAAGATATAGATATACTGTTGTCTTAATTACTCATATTTCTCCTGCTGCTCATAATTCTGCTTGTTCCACCAAAGAGCTCTTCAGAGAGCTTTACCGCTTCCCTCTCCCTTTCTTTGGGGGTTTAAAGGTTGTCAGATATATAAATGATCCTTGTTGCAGAGCTTTGGTGGTGACAGTGTCCTTTGTGGAGAAGATTTAGGGGGATGGGAGCACTAAATACGGACGCTTTTAGGCTCCATCTCTGAGGAAGGGGAGAACACACATCGTGCTACCTTGCATAACAGAGCACCAGGGAGGGTGTTTGGCAAATCCCTTCTCTAATGAACAGCGAGGCAGCTGTTTCTTCTGCAGCTTAAAGTGCAGATGCTGATTGTCAGGAGAAGGGTTTTCTTTATCCACCACTGATTATCCGTGGTTGTATCTGGCTGACTGCTATTCCTCTAAAAATGCTGTTGAAAAGGGACTGGACACTTAAAAAAAAAATCACTGCTGTGCCATAGGGAAGCTGTAGTCCTTTGTGGTTTCAGCTCTCTCTTTTATGATTATATACTACTGTTTCTGTTATCTCTATTAATTAATCTGTCTGCCACAGCAAGTATTGCATGTTGAGTGGTGTAGAGCAGACTGACAACGTGATGTCCATGCTTTTTTGGCACAGGTTGGAACAAGTTTTGTCATCTCTGTGAGCTCTCTAGCAAGTTAAACCTGTGGCCAAATTCCTTCTCTTATGGCTACTTTGGGTCCACTCTCCATTTTGGCAGACCTCAGCTCCAAGGTAGTTCAGTGGCAGAATAGATTTTAGTATTCAGCTGGTTGTCTCAGTTCAGCTGGCTGACAGGTTCAGGACGCAGTACTGTGAGTTTATTGTTAATTGAATAAATTAGGAGCCTGTCAAACTGCTGTGGTTGAGCCTGTTTCCCTCATAGAGCTTGTGCTGGAGTGGCTGGAGGTGGGACTGTGCTTTCCATGAGTGGTCTTAATCCCCTCACTCTAGGTTATGTTGTGGTTCTTTTATATATTATTTTATTTATTTATATGATTTTTTCAATTAATTATCTGGTGAAAATGCTGCACAAGAAATATTTGAACAACTGAGTGGTGAGAGGTGGTGACACCAAAGATAACACACAGGTTTCATCTGATCTAGTAGCAGTAACAGGCAAATAAACACCAGGCTTCAGTAAGTCATGACCAAACTCTTCCAGTAGCACAGATGAGACTAAAGAATCTGTTAGAGGAAGCAAATGGAAACAGATGAGAGAAACTGGTGAGAGAAATTAGAAATAAAGAGTGATTTGGTTCTGTGTAGAGGAACAACATGGGGAAAATAAATCTTCAAGTCAGTGCTCTGCTCTTGAAGAGCTGAAAGGGATCAGAGGAGCTGTCTTGGGCAAGTCAAGTTCCAGGCAAGGTCACAGGAGTGAGGACACGAGGGAAATCCTGGCAGTTGTCTCAGTTCAGACCATTGCCTGTAGGGAATTTGGAGTCAGGGAACACCCTGTGGATAACACACAGTGCAACCCCAGCCCCAGACTGGACAAGAGGACTGGTGAGGACGGCCCTGTTAAAAGCCCAGGTTCCCTGAGGTTTGCCCCAGGAAGGCAAAGGTGTGTTTGGTGCAGAGAAAGCAGAGCCACAGGCTGTGATGCTCGGTGTGGGCATCGTCCTCTGACGTGCAGGGTGAGCTCTGCCTGGGGCCAGGCTGCCCCAGCAATTCCTGCCTGGGCAGAGCAGGGCACCAGGGCCCTCCAGAGGGACTCTGGGGCCACCACTGAGCCTGGCACTGCTCTGAGGGCTGCTGGAGGCTGCAGAGTGGTGAGCTGGTATTTGGCTCCATTTACTCAAGGTTTCCTCTTGGAAACCCAGAGCTGCCTCCTGGAGCAGCCCTGAGGCCACATGCCTGGGTAAGGTGGCCAGCAGCTGCTTTGGCACCCTGGCCACCCTGGCACAGGGCAGCCCCTCCCTTGTGGAGGTGTTGGGCAAAGGCACTGACCTGGTGCCTCAGCTCTCCAAATATAGGGATGTTTCCCCATGAACTCCTCTCTGCAAACCCAAGGGCTGTTAAAAGAAGGTCTCGTGACTGTGTGGTGCTTGGATGCCATGGCAATGTAATTAGCTGCGGAGCAATCTTACTAAAAATGTCCTTGGTGGAGGAGAGGATGGGGTGGGAGAGGATGGATGTTCAAGGGGAGGAAGTTTCCAGACCTCTGGCTTCACCACAGCTTGGCTGCTTGAGCCAAGTCCTTCAGCTCAGATGTGAATCCAGAGGTTCAGGACATAATGTTTACTACAGTGTCCATGTGGGAGAGAAAACAGCACACACTCTTGGAGGTGTTAAGGGATTATGTAACAATTTCCCACCCCCAAGCCTTCCCAAACCTTCGGAAAATTTTGAAAAGTATCTTAGGCTAAAAACCTTTTTGAGCTGCTGGATAACTTTAAGCAAACTTCAGAAAAGTATTCCTATTACTTTTCCCTTGTTCTCCTTTTTTCTCTTTAATGTTATCTGTGGATCCAGGAACTCCCAGGCTGCTTTATCCAAAGGAGGTAGACACGGGGTTCTGCATGGAACTCGGAAAGCCTCGGTGCAGGAAAGCTGTGCTGCTGATTACTTTATCTCTGTTACTCTGCCAAACCCTCAGAATTTGGCAACCTGGGCCTCTTTACATTCTGTTAGGCCTTTTTTCCTCCCTCCCTCATGACCTCTGTGGCTGCATTTGCCAGAAGTTCTCTGTATTAGATATGAGGCCGTGTATCAGCATCCACAGGGCAGATGCTCCCAAGCTGCTGAAGTACTAAAGGATTCCAGAATACTGGAATTGTGTGAAGCATTTGGAGTACAACTTTAACTCTGGTGAGCTGGAAGTTGCTGTATAGAGTCATTTCACCAAGTTCTGTTCTAGCTGTGTCCTCTAAAGAAGAAGAAATCAGTTTCTGTTGTTTATGGTTAATCCTATCTACATTTATATAAGCAACTATAGATTTAATTTTTTAATTAAATGAAGACTAGCCATAGCAATAAAAGTAATGTTTCATAGAGATATTTTTTAAAATTTAAGTCAAATATATCAGTGATCCAGTGGAGGGTGAACTAGAATTTGGTGGCATTTTGGTGGATTGTTGTAATCAGATTTTGTTCTCCTTTATTGGCATTTCCCTGCATGTTAGGACAAGGCACAGGGAGCCGTGTTTTCCATCCTGATGAGCAAAACAGAACCCAGGGAGCTGAGCTCAGATTGGCTTCCCCTGCAAGAAAAAATTCACTCTGTCACCTGAATCACAATTTTAAAGTGTGAAAACTCTTCATCAGGACAGCAGCATTTTACCTCCTTACAGTTTGCAACCTGATCTTTGCAAAGCTAAAAAAACCCCTTTCACTGGAGTTGTTCAGAGTTTGCTCTGGGTTGTAGAAGTCTGTAAGGTCACCTTGATTGCTGCACGTGAGTGTGGTCCCGACAGGCTGCTCTTGAGGAGACAACCATTGCTGTGATTTAATCCAAATCTGTTTAATCACATATAATCCACATTACTCAAATATGTACGCCCAGGATCCAGTTTCAGAGCTGTACTGAAAGGAGGGAAATCTTGTGTTGTCACAAGTCCTGCTGACATCAGTGGGGTTTCTTATTGATGCAGGACTTAGCGCTGGCACATGCAATTACAGCAAAATTTGGGGTTTAGCAAATTTACAATTTACTGTATTTTTAGGAAGCTGTTGCTTGGAGGTGAGTGAGTAAATGAACTCTGGGCCATATCCAGCAAAATCTTGGACTGAAGTGTCATGCCAAGTGCCAGGGAATATTATACAATAATCCAAAATAATTTGTGGTGTGATTAAAAAAAAAACCTGTAAATGTTTGGTTTATATTTTTTGTCTTAGAAATTTCATTTGCCATGAATGAAAAAAAGATGCTGTGTTTCCCTCAAGGCATCCTGCGTTGGGTCAGAATTGTTTCAACAACAGAAACCATAGGACTTGTCAGCACAAATAACACCCAGATGTTATTGCAGTGTTACTGGTTATGATTTTCATCTCCAAGTTCCCAAAATCCACTCAGCCCCCTTTACTGGGATGTGGAATTATTAACTCTGTCCAATCACAGCCTCCTTCTCCCATGCTGTTTACTAGGAATTTACATTTCCACAGCTCTGTGGCCTTGGAGCCCTGTATCCCCAAACCCTGCAGTCCCAAACCCTGCATCCAAACCCTGCATCCAAACCCTGCATCCAAACCCTGCATCCCCAAACCCTGCATCCCCAAACCCTGCATCCAAACCCTGCATCCAAACCCTGCATCCCCAAACCCTGCAGCCCCAAACCCTGCAGCCCCAAACCTGCTTCCCAAACCTGCTTCCCAAACCTGCTTCCCAAACCCTGCTTCCCAAAACCTGCATCCCTTTTCAGAGCCAGGGGAGTTGTAAACAGCTGAGCAACCCTGGTGAGCAGAGCCCACACAACTGTTCAAAGTAATCCCTAAAAAAATGATGGAAAGGGCAACAAGAGAACACCACAATTTCCAAACCACTGAGACCCCAGCCAGGCTTCAAGGTAAATACTGGAATAAATAAAGAGTGCGTGATCTGAGAGGCTGAATCCCTACCCATAACCACAGTTTGTTGCTCAGCTAGTGAAACAATAAATACAAGGTGAACTTTTTTTAGCAAACTGTGTCACCTCTGGTGCATTTCTGATGTGGCTGGTTTTTTTTTTTTTTTCTTCTCTGTGGCCATTTTGCAATTTTCTCTGGGTTTGTTTTGATTGTAAATAGGCACACACATTAGCTAAAGCCAGATAATTTTCTCCTGGCCAGCTTTGCCAGTAAATCACTGAGCTATGTAATTGGGTTTGTATAAAATTATGCACTGCAAACTTGGGAATAAGTAACACAGAAACAAAAAAGTTGATTTTTGTAAATAGTACTATTTTTTACATTCAAACCTTCTGTTTGACTCCATTTTTCTATTTTCTATCATGATCTTTCTTTACATGTTGAATGAAAATCCAGCTACAGGATAAATTCAAGCAGAACTGGTAATAATTTCTGGTTTGGCTTGTAGGTGGAGTTGAATACAGTGGTTAACTACAAGCAATATGTTCTGAAGATGATGGTGTTCAGACAAATACCCAATTTGATTCAGATAAATTGGATGCAAGGCTTTGACCAGCATGAGAAGAACAGGTGAGAACCCTTGAGACTGATGCAGAAATAATCAGTATTTTGATGGTCAGGAAAAATATTGCTCCAGCAGCACAATAGATCTTCTATTAAAAACTCAAAATACTAATTACAATCTGCCTAAAGACTTATTATAAATGAAGTGGAGATAGAAACATGTTTATATTATGGGGAGGCTTATTTGCAGATAAGCAGGAAACCAGTCACACATCTTCACAAACATAATTTTAGCTGTTTTAATTAGCAGGTTTGCTTTGATTTAATTTAATTCGGCGATTCCTTCTATCTTTACTGACACATGTGCAAATAAAATGGGCTGACCTGACTCCTGACACCCCGTTTCCTTTTTCATTTCTGGATTTGTTGTTGTTGATTCCGGCAGTGTTTACGGTGGAATGATGGGGTCAGCACTTCCTCCCAGCACGGCCACAGATGGAGGGTGGGGATGACAACTCTGCATCTGAGGGGGCTTTTTTTCCCCCAGCACTGCTGATTCCCGAGGTGCTGGATGTCAAAGGCCAGCAGGATTCCCAATAACCTCCAGCTTCCAATTCTATTTAGGGCCGGAATGACAAAAAATGTGCTTTTTTTTGCCTTTTTTTTTTTTTTTTTTTTTTTTTTTTTTTTTTTTTTTTTTTTTTTTTTTTGTGTAGTTGTGATAAGAGTGAAGTGACCTTTTATTTGCTATAGAGCCAGACCCTGGAAAGAGGCCCCACGTGTGCATCAGCTTTGGGTGGAAAAACAAGCTTTAAAACTGTCAGAATTCATATATTTAATGTTTGGTGATTTGGTGGGTTTATTTAACAGTGAAAGTTGTTATTGACAGAATAAGAACAAGTAGCCCAGGATAAAATCACAACACTAATACACTGACAAAACCCCAATCTGTGTTGACTTTGTTGAGCTTTTCGTTGGTCTGAGGGCTTGAAGAGTATTTTTTCTTCTTTATGTCAGAAAAAAAGATTGTTAATAAGCCAGGTGTTGTTCTCCCTTCCCTCTGCACCCCTCCCTCTGCAGTCTCACAGCTCTATGATAGGTAATTAAAACAATCACTGAAATGTTTCAAAGCTGCTGCAGCCTTTACTTGACTTTTAAAATTCCTATTTGAAGAAGAATGTTAAAATTAATTTGTATCTGGCTCAGCAAAGTGCTCTTTACTTGAGCAATGGACTTTACAACATTGCCAACAAAAAGAATGAAATTAATATTATATTTGCCTTTATCTAGGGTTATTCTGTTAACTGTTTTATACTAGGAAATTAATTTCAATATCATACAGATGTCTACAAGTCTTGAATTCAGCAGTTTTAGCATGCAGCCACAGCTCTCCTAGTTCATAATTGTGGTAAAAATAAGAATTCAAAAGGAATAAACTTCCCAGGACAATTAAATGATTCTGCCCCCAGATAATGTAAGGACAAAGTTATATTCTTGGACTGTAAAATTCATAAGAGGGAAAAATGTTATTAAAGAAGTATTGTGTGGTTATTTTGAAAGGAATGGTAATTTCACAAGTTTGTCTTTCTACTGAGGAAAAATACTTTGGATTCGTTGGGATATGAGCATTTTTGATGTGGAAACGCTCCTCTGTCTTTCTTCCCCATCTCTATATTTTGTATTTCAGTTCCCTGCTTCTGTAGGGCTTTGGAAGCCTTGTAATTCACCCTTGGTGGAAGTCATGGTCTATGGGACAAGATTTTTATTATTAAAATAAGCTTTCTTGTAATGCGTTCTTTTTGATCCTTGAAACACCCTTAATCTTTACAAATGAGTGTTTTATGCCCCTGTAAAGGGGATCCTTCTCCTCTCCTTTCCTGACTTCTCCCTCTTTGGGATTGGCACTTCCCTGTCTTGGGCAGGGGTGGTGGCAACCACTGCAAGCAGAAGAGACAAGCTGAGGAATTTTCGGGACAAATGGAATTGGTTCAGGTTTCGAAATTCCTGATTAAAAAAAAGAAAAAGCCACGTAGGACAAAAGGTTTTTATATCTCCCTCGATGGTGTGTGGGGAATCGTTGCCTGGCATGGAAGTCAATATGTGAATAAAGCAAAGGTTTTTATATGTTTATTTATGGAAGTCTGAGAGAAACCAGGGAGCAGGGTGCAAATCAAAAATATCAATACTGGCAAATTCAGATAGGGACTTTTCCCCATTAAATTTCATATGCATGACTATTTGCCCTAACGTTTCCCATTTGTGAAAGACAGCATAGCCTCATCCTCTGTTTTTGTTCCTTCGTGGACATTTTTAACTCCTTCATGAAGGTTTCTAAATCCTTTTCTTCTAACCACACACAGGTATGGCAAAAAAATTTACAAACGTGGATAAAAATGCAACTTAAACCCTCATCTGCATCGTTGCGTCAACACAACTCAATCTGACAGTGTGTTTTTGCCAGGTGGAACAAAGAGCAATAAATTAGTTCTGAACATTTATGATCTTGCATTATAAAGACTCCAACAGACTGTGTTCAAAATCAATTGTCAGAGTGATGGGGATTAATAACTCTGGTTCCGTAACCTTTTCCGTATCTGCAGCCTGGCTCAGGGCACGTCTCAAGATCTGCTGCCATATTTCATTATTGCAACCTCTGTTTGAAGGACCTTTTTGATGCTTAAAAAAAAGAAACAGATTAGTTTTTAGTAGGGCTGGGTGAATAACTCGGAATTAATAATTCACTCAGTGAATTTTGCCTCTTATTCCGTAGGAAGAATGGGGAAAAAATAGTTGTCAGAATTTTTCTCATAGTGACTCAATGGGTTTTTTTATTAATCGAAAGTAGAAATCAGAATTCAGGCTGTGTTATGCATTTGTGATTGATCAGTCAGGTGGTATGGGTTTAAATCCCCAATTAATTGAGAACAAATACTAGAATAAATTTCATGATTAAATATTTGAGAAGACAGTATTTAAAAATCTCTTTCCACCTGTACCCATGCTTAAAATCAGGTTTGGAAAGAACTCTTGAAAGTAAAAATCTGCGTGCATGGAAATTATTGGAAAGGAAACGTAAATAAGGCAGGAATGTGGACAAGCCAAGTTTATTACAACCTGGAAACAAGTTTGAGGCTTGTTTATATATAAAGTTTATTTATATATAAAGTTTCCCTTCTTAGCTCCAGCATCTGTTTTGGGAGAAGAGTAATAAATATTGGGATAAATACAGGAGCAAAGCAAATGAGAGGTTTATTGAATTTCCCTGCCTTCCCAGCCACTGTGCTGTTTTATGGGAGTGAAATGTTTGATGTAAGTGCAACCACGTGTGGAATTGGCATCTTCTGGCTCTCTCTGCCTCCCAGCTGGAATGTTTGCATCCCACCCGTGCCAGGCTAAGGGACATCCATGTCTTCTCCTGCGTTTTCATGCACTTGACTTTCTCCCTAAATAGAGATAAAACAGTTAAATATTTCCCAACAAAACCCCACATGTGATCTCCAGGGCCGTGCATACCATCAAACTGTCATTTCCTTCGATTAACCTCCGCCTGACCTCCCTCCCCGAGGCGCTTCCCGATCCCCTTGTTCCTCCACTTAAGCCTGGTGCTCTCTCAGGTGAGTGCCTCTGTCACTCAGGAGCTGGACACGTTCCTGGAGAGCCCAGTGGAGATGCTGGGATGGAAAACTGGGCAGGATCTGCCCCAGATTACTCAACCCAGAGCTGGATGTGTTTGGAAGTGGAAAGGAAACACAGCTCAGATAAGAGACGGTGAAGAAACTTGAATTTTAAGAGTGTCTATTAAGTGTTTTATGAATATTGTAAAATATTTAGGAT
Source organism: Cettia cetti (assembly GCA_013401135.1). NCBI lineage: Eukaryota > Metazoa > Chordata > Aves > Passeriformes > Sylviidae > Cettia > Cettia cetti. The sequence goes on from VZUI01042633.1 coordinate 16,615, forward strand.
CATAAAAGGCTCATGACTGAGATCCACAGGATTTTTCTGTTGTGACTCCTTCATGTTCTCAGGAAGGGGCAGTTTGTGGAGAATAAAATCACGACCAGGAGAGGATCAGAATTAGTGAGTCACCTCCTTAGAATAACAGAATTTGGAAATAGCCAGGGTGGCCTATTTTATAATTTTGAAACCCAACAGGTCTGTTTTTAATCTCAATTTTTATCTACAGGTAGCAAGAAAATGAAAATTAGGAAGACCAGAAGAAATGAAACATTTCAAAATGATTCATCCTTACAAAAACTTCAGTTACTCCAAATTGAGCTTTTTTTGCCTGGTGGTTTGCAAGAAATGCTGAGGTTTGTGTCAGCTTGGGACAATTTTATTTTATTTTTTTTTGTCCTGAAATTCCTCTAGGGAGGACAATATGGAACTGAGATGTTATGAATCCAGTCAAATCATGCTTTGGGCTGACAGCAGAGAACAGCTAAGTCTACACTGATTCCATAACTTCTGCTTATGGAATAAAATATTTTGGGATGATAACAAAGGCCATGTGTGTTAAAGAATCTCTTCATCCCAAGGTAAGCTGGTACAGTGGCACAAGCTCAAACTAAGCACTTTGGTTCTAGGCTTAATTTGACTGTTAAATCTCATATTTTTTGCTGAGAGATTAAAAATATGCCATCACAAGCCTCAGCATCACATCAATTCCTATGGATGAGGGTGGTTTATCCCTTAAATCAGTCTGTGATGTAGGAAATAGGTCAGAAAATTCCTCAATATTTATCACCAGGCATAATTTACAGAACTTACAGGATTTTTGTAGACAGAGAATCCTGCAAATGTTTAGTTGGAAAAGACCTTTTAGACCATTTTTTTTTTTTTCTGAATCCCGCTTTGTCCTTTTTTTAAATTATCTCATTAGCACTTCAATATGGTAAGTATGCAGCATTCCCTGATTTCTACTCAACCCCTGAGATCATGAAACCTGCTGGAAAATAGTTTGAAAGCGAGAAAAAATTACAAGATTCCTGCACAAACACTGGATCCATTCCTTCTGCTAAGAGTTTAAAATCTATTTTTTAAGTTTTTATTCATGCTGGCTTCCCCCCACCATTCCAGTGGGAATGTTACATTTATAAATCAGCTGGAAGCAGATATTGCAGATGTACAGTGGGGATGTTGGTGAGAACTTCCAGCATGATGTGGTTGGTGGACCAGTAGTACCAAGTTCCTGCACTGGTGAGAACTGGTGTGACTGATTCAACTCTGTTTTAATTAACATCCGAAAAAATCATTCTATAATTCCACAGGGATTGTAAAAAAAAAAAACAAACAACAAAACCCTCTTTTGGAGTAAATGTGACCCATTATTGTCCCTGTTTAAGGTTTTTGCAAATCATTCTCCAGAAAAAAACCCCAATATTTCCTGTGCAATCCTCCCCCAAACCAATCTGCAGTGACGGGGCTGTACTCACCTGCTGGAGTGGAGAATTTAAATGGAAGAACAAAAAGAAACTGAAATTGCCTTAGGGATTGAGGTCAGGTGAAGGTTAATCAAAGGAAATGACAGTAAAATGGCATTCAGGGCTCTTGGTACATTTTTAATCATTCCTTTCTCTGTCGCTCATAAAAGACACAAAAGATGTCCAACTTTTTGCCATTGTATTTAGTTAAGGATGACTTTTATTTTTGTCTTGATTGTTTTAAAATAGCCCTTCTTTTTGACTTCTCTCGTAGATTTAGCTCCTGAAATCTTGCATTGCACTGCCTTAAAGATGTGTGTGGGAAATTGGGAATGTGTGTGTGGGGGGAAGAAGAATGTTAAGAAAAGGGAGTAATTTTCCCCAGAATATCTCTCATTTTAACTTCTCTTTCTCAAGTGATAGATTTTGAAGGATTTCTAGAAGTCATGAGTTTAGGGGATAAATACTCAGAAAAGCTAAATATTCACATTATTACACAAGTGTCAAGCTAAGTGAAGTTCATGATTGCAACTACTGGAAACAAAAATAGTTTCTTTCACACTCTGCTATCTACAAGTTATTGTTCTGGTTTTAAATCTAAGTATTTTTTGTATTTTTTGTAAAATAAATCAGAATAATCTCCACGATTGCTGTGAAATTGTGAAGTCGTGTCCAAATTTGCAGGCTGTTGGTTATATTCTGATTTTGTCTATGTGAAAAGGCCCCTTTTGGGAATTTCTCTTTCCCAAGTTTGGAGTTGCCACTTTATGCCCGTCACCTCAGATAACTTTGGCTTAACTACAACAGGAACAGGAGCAACTTTATGTAACTTATCGCTGCCCAAGGCAACTTTTAAAAAATGTGAGCAATGCATTTTTTTTTTTCAACTGTTTATAAAGACTCCCTTCCCCTGTAACACAAAAGGTCCTAAATGGGATGGATCAAACCCAAACAGCTTTTAACTGAGGTAACTTGGTGCAGCAAATGTGTTCTCCTTGCTCTTTTCATCAGTGTTGTGCACTGAGCCCCTTGAATGATGCAACTGGAGCTCAGCTTAGGCAGGACCTTGAGCCAAGCTTAAGCCTTTGGAGAGGTTTAAAACCACATCCCTGCAGCCCCATGCAAAGAGTGTCCCCACTGTTAGTTGCAGGAAAATGAGATTTTATGCATATGAGATGCTCCACACTTCGGGGGGGAAAAAAAAAGAAATAAAATAAAATGGTCTGGAAGTGATTTCCCTGTGTGTCCTTGTGCTGCTGTGGCCGGGATTGCCACTGGGAGTGTGGCACTTTTCCACCAGATCCTGCTTAGCAAGAGCTGCCACATGGGTGCCAGATGGGCTCTTTGCCAGGGAGGAGGAGGAGGAGGGAAAGCCCTGCCCACTCTGCAAATGCTGCTGAGAAAAAGCCTGTCAGGGAATTAGTGCAAAAATTGGGAAAAATGGGAAATCTGTATCAGAAGTTGCTGGGGAAAGGTTGAGTTGAGCTGAGCTCACTTCCAGGGAAGGGCAGAGGGTTCGGTGGGGAAGGCTGGGCTTTGGTGCTGGGAGTGCAGAAGCTCCCAGCAACAAGTGCCTGGTTTTGCAGGGACAGGGAGATGAGGAACCCGGGGATTTCCACCTTCAGAGGGTCTGACTGGGATTTTCTGCTGCAGCAGCAATGCCAGTGCCAGGTTTATGGAGGGCATTTCTCAATGCTGCCTCAGCCCAGGCAGCCAGTTCTGCCCCTGTAACTCCCTGTCTGGTAAAACCTCTGTCCTACTAACAGAAATCCACGTGAATTTTGGTGTGTCTTTGGTAAAACAGGAATATCTGTTAAGAAAAGAGAACAAAATGCAAGAGAGATAATTTAAAATGAAAATTGAGTACCTGAGTTGAAGGGAGCATTAACTGCGGACAACTGGAAAAATCTCAGACTGAGGGAATGTATTTTTTCCACCTGGTCTAGTGGAAGATGCCCCTGCCCATGGCAGGGAAGTTGAAACTGGATGAGCTTCAGTGTTTCTTCCAAACCAAACTGTTCTATGATTTTTTTATTTAAGAAACAACATGACCTCAGAATTTTGCTGAAATAAACACTAAAGAATCATGGCAAGATCATATCTCTATTTTTAAAACATCCAGTAAAAACATTCAGTGTATTATACCCTTGCATGCCCAAGTATTATTCAAGTATGGCAAAGATCAAGTTGGTTTGAGCATTTTTATTGCAACTACTGGGATCATTCGCCCCTCTCCTGCCCAAGGAGCCCATCCTGGATCAGGCCTGCTTGTGAGGACAAGAAGTGATGATCTGAATGTAGTTTGATTAATGGGTTTGGGTGTTTGCCATGTTGCAAAGTGATTGTGGGATGAAAAAAAGAGAATTTAGATCTTCCCCATGGGTGGAAAGTGGGGTTTGTGAGAAGAAAGAGAGGTCTTGTGTTCAGTCTCTGCTGAAGCTGAGGTGAGGGCAGTGAAGCAGCTGAGCTGAGGGAAAGCTCTGCCTGGTCTCCACAGCTTTTCAGGCTGGTTTTTACATCTTGTACTGAGTTACCAGCCTGAGAGAGGGGCTCAGGGTGAGGAACCTCACTGGAGCATCAAAGGAATATGATAAAATATGATGGAGGAGCAGCAACAACTGATGGCTTTGCATTTCCTTTTGCTCCCTGTTTTCAGAGAGAAACCTTCCATGTGAGTATTCTCAGGTGATGCTCTGGTTTCTGTTGGAATAAATTGCTTGTCTCAGTTTGATCCCTGAGCCTTTTGATAAAAATAACGTGGTTTTGTGCCTTATTAGAAGCATGGTTGAGTCCACACCCTGACAGGGCTGTGCTGGGTGTGAGGGATCAGGGAAGGTCAGGGATGTGCTGAGTACAGAGGCTCTGCTGGCTGCTGGCAAACAGAGGGTTTGTCTCTGGTGCTCTCAGCTTTCCACCTTCATTTTCCACCCTTCCACCATCAAGATGCAGGGATGCTCAGGAGAAAATTCATGGTGTCTAATTTTAGATGTCCAATTTAGGTTGCTCCTGGCTGTAACAAAGAACAAGCTCTGCTTTCTGCAAGTCTCTTTAGTTGAAGAGTCAGATTTGCATTCGAGCCCAGCTCTGGGTGAGCAGGAAGCACAGTGGGAGCAGCTCCACATCTCAGACAGGACTGCTCCACTGCCAGAACTGTCACCAGGACACTGGGGTCTCACTGAGCACCCAAATCAGATCCCTTGTGAGGGCAGAACCAATCATAGCATGGCAATTTTATTTTTGAGTCAGCTCATTTTATTGTGAAGGTTTCTGTGGTAAATCCTCAATGTAAGCAAGGTTTGAAAAAGAAAGGAGTCAGAGCCTTTAAAAACATATCTACGTGGGTAAGTTTCACAGTGAGCTTGAGGTGAAGCCAAATTTTCACCAGATGCTCCATCAGGTGGGAATAATCTCCATGATAACCTGCTGGGTCATCACTTCTCCTGGTGCTTTGGCCCACTGCCTCTTGCAGCTCTGGAATCAGTGAGAAGCAGAAGGCAGCCAGCTCCATTTTCAGATTAGGGGAGGTAGAAGCCCTTCCTGAGGTTGTTGTATCACCTGAAGTTAATTTAATGATTAAAATAGCAACAAACCAGTTCTGAGGGATTCTAACCTGCATGTGCACTGGGATCAGCCATTCACCCACTCTCTGCAGCAGGAGGATGGGATTCCAGAGCCATCTGGGCACAACCCTGTGCCATGTGCCCCAGGAAGGCTTTGCCTGAGCAGGGAGGTTGGCACCAGTGGTGCCTCCAGCCTTGCCCATTACTCTGTGATGGTCTGGAGGAGAGCATTCACAACCAGGACATTTCTCTGTGGGGTTGGTTTGGAAACAGGAGCTGCCTGGAAGAAGATCTTTGCAAACAGGGAGGTTGTCCCTACTGAAATCATCAGACATTTGGGAGGGTTGTGGCTGCCTGGGCAGCCCTGAGAGCCTTCGGACCATTTGCTGAGGCCACCTGTGGTTATGGGTTTAGAGAATGTGTCACTATTTCACTCTGGCATCCGTTCAAAGTCCTAATTCTGTGCATCAGTGTCTTTCAGATGAAGGAAGTGAAATCCTTTCTTGCCCCTGGTGTCTGAGTAAATTGATATCAAACTCTCTAATGAAAAGACAACTGTTGTCAGCACAGGCAAGCAACAAGAAAATCTGGGGCAGGAGGTAACTTCATGATGGATTCTACATCCTCAGGGACTTTCTAAGCTCTGAGGATTAATTTTCTATTATATCCATGTGTGGGGCTTCCCTTAAATACACTTCCACTAACAACTTAATACTTTTTTCAATTACAGTATCATAAAATGTTACAACTTTTTTTGACATTCTGCCACTTGGAGGCCAAGGCTTTCATCTTTGTGACTGTTGTTACCCCCTTTTGCTTTTGCTAAATGAAGCATCTTTCTGCTGCCCCACTGAAGCCATGGTTTTGTGGAGAAAGAGGAGAAAACAGGGAAAAAAACCCCTTGGGAACTGAACTTCTTCAGAGGGTTGCACTCCATGAGCTTGATCTGCAAGTCCTAATGGACTTGCAAATCCTTCACAAGCTCCTCTTTTCAATATTTTAGCTCAGTTGTCTCTGTTTACTTTACTTACTTCATACCTCTGTTTACTCATTTATTTAATTTTCTTTATTTTTAAAGATTTCTTTATATATTCTTTATTTCACCATCTCTTTTTCCTGTACAATAATTCTGGGAATTCTTTCAGATAAAAAAGGTAATTTTTACTTGTCCACATGCCTGTGTGAGATAAAGCAAGAACAGGAGAGATCCAGAATTTCCTGCAATGCATCAGAACTTCGTAGTGCATCTAAAAATTAATTACTCAGGCTATGGGCCAATGGTTTATCAAGAAGAAGGACTTGGATAACTGCAGGTTACAACCTATTTTAAGGGAGTGGTCAGTAGTAGCTCAAATAGTTTGGAGTTCTCCACCTGGAAGTGTAATGAGTTGGAGAAGGAAAAGTAGTTGAAGGGGTCTGAAAATTACCTGAGTGCTAAGGAGAGTCTCCAGAGCTGGTGGGTCTGTGTTCCCCTTTGGAACACTGAGGGATCAGTGCTGTGAGGTAACTTCTGGTGGAACAAGACTTGAGAGGACTTCTTCACCTGGGAACTCCCAGAACCCTTTTGATTTTGTTGGCGCTGAGGAGGAAGGATGCCCTGATTTCACAGGACAGCTCAAATCTATGGAATTTTGGTAATATTAATCCAGCTGCCTCCAACTAAATCAGTATTTTTAAGTGTTTTTGTGATTTTATAACCAAAAATAGGTATCTTTAATGTAGATATGTGATTTTTACAGCAAATTGTTAAATCAGGACAAGATGAATTGAGAAGTTGGAGGTGACTGTAGAAGGAGCTTGGCAGATATGGAGATTCCCATGGGAGAAGAGAGGCTCCTTGTGCAGGCACAGGGCAGGCAGGGACCAGTAGCTCTGTCTGTCCCCCAGCCAGGATGGAATCATGGAATGGTTTGGGTTTGAAGGACCTTAAAGTTCACTCAGTCCCACCCCTGCCACTGGCAGGGACACCTTCCACTATCCCAGGGTGCTCCATGCCCTGTCCAGCCTGGCCCTGGACACTTCCAGGGATGGGGAGTCCACAACCCAAAGGCTGGGTCAACAGAAGTGTTGGAAAACAAGGCTGCCCAGCTGCTTTCCCAGATTTTCTACCTCCTTCAGTGAGGCAAAAAGGGAAAAGCCTTCCTGACACAATGTTCACAAGGGACGCGTCACCGAGTGTCAGGGCAGGGAACATGAACTGATCCCAGTTAATCTTCCCTGCTTCCTTCCACACCTCCATTTTATAAACTGGAATTGGCAGGGAATTATGGCCGCAAAACCTGATTTCTGCCTCAGTTCTGCTCCTCAGCACAGAACTACCTGACAATTAATATTTGTGTATACCTTTTGAAATCTGTGACCTTTGGGGAGTTGACAGAGCTATAATATTGGTCTTTGTGTGCTCGCCTGGCTTTTAAAGTCCCTGCCTGGTGGATGTAAGTTCAGTGGATACAGATCTGAAACTTGATTTCCTCAGTATAGCTGCATTAGCATTCAGCTGTGGGTATGTAAGATAATAGTATTAAAAGCAACCTTCCATCCTGTTGTCATGGATGCAGCACAGCCCAATCCTGGGAGCACTACACCACCAGTCGTTGTACAATCTCATTTTTATCTACAAATTTTGATTTAATTATACCAGAAATTCTGCAGCCGTCTATAATATATGATTTTATTTTCCATTTCAAGCATAAAAATGTAAGAATTGAGCAGCTCGAGCTCTTTGTCCAGTGCTCTTTTTTTTTTTTTGCATTCCAAGTATCTGTCAGTATTAGTTATGAGACTGTGTGAAATAAGTAGCCATGAAAGATGCCTGCTTTTATGACAGAATGAGTGGTTTCATGAATTTTAAAGGAGCACATTTGTATTTTCTGTTCTTGAACTACATGGGCTACTCGCAAATATGACAGAAGATAATTGTTTGAGGAATTATGATGCCTTTCAAGATTTTGTGGGATATTACTATTTTCATAATCTTTCATTTATCAGCTTCTGCGCCTTGATTTATTTATGGGTGTAATTTGGAAATTAAAGTACTCCCACTCTGGCAGCAAAGGTACATGTTTGCTTCGTGTGGCTCGTGCTCCCTCCCCTTGGCAAAAATAATGAATGTGCTAATTTTTGTGTCAGACACAAGGAAGGTGTCGGGACTGGGGGCAGCCAGGTGTGATGCTGGCCCACGTGAGCCAAGAGGGAAGAACCCAAATCCTTGGGATGAGCGGGGATTTCAATCTCCAGCAGCACCCATGGCACCAGGCAGAGCATGTGCTCAGTTTGTTAGGATTTAAATGAAGGCATTGTTAGCAGGGATTTTGTGTGAGCGAGTAAAGGCTTCAAGCCTTTAATTGACTCGGAAAATCTTTTTAGTTGTGATTAGAGGGACAGATACTCAGCTGGTGAGGACTGATGGTGCTCCACTGAATCAATTTTCATACCCTGTCTGGAGTCAATGGAGCAGGGCTCCTTTATAACCCTGTACCTGGCCTGTTATTATAAAAAAACTTTCCAAGCCTGATATCTGAGTGGTACAGTAACCTTTTATCAGGGAGCTGCTTGGCTCAATTTAAAAAAATCATCAAAATCAGGGGTAAAATCCTTGGGCTAATAAATTCAGTGGCATGAGCTATTTCCATTTGATTGGGAACTTGAGTGTGGAAACCTATGGCTGTGTCTTATTTGCTTGAAAACTCGGTGATGGATCTGCCATACTTTCATATTTAGCATAAGGTTGTCTTCTTAAAGACTAAAATGAAGCCTCTCTATATCTATATGAAGCATCTCTGTATCTGTATGAAGCATCTCCATATGAAGCATCTTTTAAAGACTAAATGAGGCATCTCTATATTATTTTCTGGTTTAGCCTTGAAGTATTTTTATTTTTTTTCCCTTGGTAATATTATCTCACTTTCCATCCTGTGATAACTGTACAGAAGGATTTTATTTTATGGTTAAAAAAAAAAAAAACCAACAAAACCCAAAAAAACTGGCTATCTTTCTGTATTAAACTTGTCCCTAACATCTGAATATTATCACTGAAAATCCCCTCTCAAAATTCTGTGCACGCCCATAATTAAACTGCTCTGAAAGGTGCAGTCAGGAGAACCAGGCACCAACATTATGGAGTGAAAATTAAAGAGGCAAAACATCAGAGTGTCTACTGTATGTGCCTGCTGTTAGACACTCAAGCATGGAGAACAGGATACACCTCTATGGATGGATGGCTTTCCTTATTAAAAAAACACAGTAGGACTCACAGTAGGGGAACACACTAAAACAAGGCTTTGTAGTAATTTCCTTGAAAGAAATTTCCCAAGATAGCAACTTAAAAAAGCTTTTAATCTCACGACTGGCTCTACAGTGAGTTTTACTGGAGCTGGGATAAAAAAGGCCATTAGATTGCAGCAGATCTGGTAGAGTTGGTCTGAAGCCTCTTCCCTCCCAAGAAAAGGATTAGACTTTCCTTGCACCAGAACAAGGGTTGAATAGATTGATATGATTTGGGCATATTTAAGAACCTTAAATACATATCTCTCAAGTCTGAAATGATGTGGGAAAACAGAAATCCCTTTTCCCAGCTGGAATACTTGACCAACTGTGCTGCCGTGCGACACCGAGCCGACGCGTTGGAGCAAGGTTCCTTCCACATGTCTAAATTTGAAACCACTGTCCCTCGTGATTTTGAGCTGATATTTTATTTTGGGTCTCTGAGCAGTGTCCTTTCCCACTTGGGAGGAACATAAAGTGTTTCCCATAGATTCCTGAAGAAGAATCCAACAGGACTGTGTCCTGCAGCAGCTCGTTGTGCTGCAGTGGACCGGTAACTCCCTCACTGAGATTTGCCTGAACTGTTATCTATTATTCATGTCTATTGAACACCGAAGTGAAGAAAAAAACCCCCAAAATCTGGCTAAATCTCCATGCAAACCTGCTAGAAGTCTGGCCTGTGTGCTATAGTTACCTGATAACCCTGAAACTGCTGTGGCTGCAGCTTATTGCTGCTCTTGGTGCCCGTGCATGTGTCCAGGGCAATGCTCTGAAATCCTGTGGCTTCTCCTCAGCCTACTCCTTCCCTGTTTTGATGCTGTGGCTGTGAGGAGGTGACCCCAGGGGTTTGGTGAAAGGGGCTGGAGGCTGGAGGTGCAGCAGGAGCTGCCCATGCTCCCTTCCAGGCAGCACTAGAGTGCCCAGCACCGTGTGTGAGCATCAGCAGAGGAGAGGGAACATCTTGTACCTATCTTGTGTCAGCAAGCTGAGAACAGGCAAGGAACATGTCTGATAATGTGTTTCACATTGAAATAATTAAAGAGAATTGTTGCTGGAGGGAAATGTGCCTTTAAAAATTAACCCTGACATCTCTCCAACAATTTGGTGTACTGCAAGAGATCCTTTTTCCCCCTCTTTTTTTTTTTTTCCTTTCTTTGGTTTTACTAAACTTGATATTCATTTTTCAGCACTTTGGAAAATGCAGAGCCTTTGAAAACTTCCCTGTAAGAATAGTCTATACTTACAAGAGCAGCCCCATCTATTTTCCACTGAACTACTCGTAGGACTGATGTTTAAAGGAACGGGGCTGAAGTAAATGACACGTTCTGCAATGCCCTGGAGCCTCTGCTAGTTATTATTGTTTGAATCTCTGTCTTGATTGCATATATTGCAGTCTTCTATCACACAGGGAGCCAGTTTTGAAATCTGAATGTTGTTCCTCAAATAACCATCAAGCAGCTCGCTTCATTATTTCTCCTTACTCTGAAAAAAATCCTTGGAAATTGAAAGTAGTCATTTCCATAAAGCACTCAAAGTTTACAAGTGTTCTTTTTGAAGGAGCTGGAGTATTTGAAAACAAATGTTAATGTCTATAAATGCAGTATTACTTATTTTTTTAAAATTCGAGCTGTGACAGCATGAATTGCATTCACATTTTTGTCACCTGTAGGAGGTTAAATATACAACCAGGTATCAGTGATCAGGAAGTTTGGGTTCACTATATTGTGGCTATAAAAGTTATTTACTGGTTGAAGAATTTTACAGCTTTTTATTGGGGTGAGTTTCTGTATTTTCTGTTCTCCATTAGATCATAATTTCTTAGTCCAGGGGTAGGAAATGTTGGGTTTCTGTCCCTTTGTTTATATACCAGTTGGAAGCTGCATTTCCAGCCTGGAGAAGGGCACAGAAGGTGGCAGGACTGGTGAGGATGCTCCGGCTACTTTTCCTCTCCAATGTGGCCAGAGCTGCCTCAGACTGGGAGTTTTCCAGGCTCTTTCCTTGTGCTGGTCACCAGGAGGAACCTGAGGGTGCTATTCCTGACCTGATGGCTGGAATTCTGCAATTCCCTGGCCTGAGGAATGGCCGAGGTGCTGCTGAGGCATTCCTGGCTTTCACTTCTGCAACTAAGAAAACAGGCACTCACGTTGTCCTTCAGATTCTGCAAAGCCTTTTCAAATTTTTTTCCTTCTTTGTTTTTTTTTCTTCTTTTGAATAATGTGTGACCAGATGGGAGGCAAGCACAGTGCAATGGACAGGAGCAGGAACACACTTTCAATTTATATCTGCAGTTCCCAGGTTGCAGGGCAGATTCCTGGGTGGCACTCTCTGTCCTGGAGCACCTTAGTCTGGGGTTTACGCTGACAGAATTACCTTTCAGGAGCCAAAACCTTCCTCATTCCCCAGTCAAGGAGAAGAGATTCAGCCTCATATTTCCTCTTCCCTTGAAGTTCTGACAATTTGGTGATCTTGGACACAATCCTCCAAGATGCTGAGTACCCCCACAGGCATTTAAGCCAGACAGCTGATGGTTTGTGATGCTTCCTACCACTAGGTGCTTCCTCGGTTAAATTTGTAACACAAAATACTTTAAAAACACTCCTTAAAAACATTTTTTTCTTAGCTTGGGAAGGATTTTTGTCCTTTTTATAAAACCAGCAGCTGAAGAAGTATGCTGCTGGGATATGTGCTATAAGCCTGGCTGTACACAATATTGCTGGGAAGTACTTTTTGGCTATTAAAGGCTCATTAAAAAAATTAAAGTCCCCACAATTTACAATATTTTCCATTGAAATAGCATGTTAACACATTTCTTTAATCAGTGTGTAACTGTCAGGGGAAAGAACAATTCATCTAGTATATGCATACATTAGGAAAAAAAATATTATCAGATTTAATTTTATTTGTTTTACATTCAGGGCTTTTTTGAAGGAATTCCTGCAGGGAAATGGTTAATCTATTTTTAACTAAAGCTTACTTTTGTAATCTATCCAGTGCTTAGAGTTCTGTCATTGATCTATGATTTATGTGATTTAAACCACCTCTTGGCTGTAACATTGGTTTCTATCCAAGATGCTGAGCTGAATACTAATTACGAGATCAAATTTATGCTGTTGGGCTAAGCAGCTGAAGGAGCTTTCCATGCAGGACTCCCTTAAACCACGCCACCATTGAGCATTAGTGGAATATTTGGCGAGGGGGATGGGGAAAAAAACTGGAAAAGGGGGGAAAAAATACAGCAGGAAAGCTGAAGTGTCCTTTGAAAGCTTTATTTTTAGTTCTCTTGAATGAGTGCACAGTGCTGGATGCAGAAATTCAGTGTGTGAATATGCACACGGGGCTGTTTTTCCAGCAGAATCTCACTAATTCCCCCTAACGACTGGGAAACCCGCTGAGAAAAGCCAAATGGCATCAGCGAGCAAACAAATAAATATGATTGAGGAGATTTTATTCCAAGATGTATTTTATGCCTTTATTTTGACAAGTATCACGTTGTCAGAATGATTTATGGTATTTCAGAGCATACCAGTAAATGCACTGTAGGATGGGTCCTTACAGGAAGAAAGTCTGGGTAACAATAGCTTTGTTTTACTTCTCCTTAAAGCATTTTTGCTGAGAAATCAGCCAAGAGCACCAATTTTAGAGAAAACATAGGTTTCCTTTGGTAAGAATGAGTAACAATTCTATTCTCCTGCATCACCTTTGCTGAGGAGGTCGGGTTGGCAGCAATTTTCTTTGGAGGAAAAGGAGTCAAAGCCTGTTCCAACAGCTCAGAATCCTAACCCCAGTCTGGGAAAAAAAAAAAAAAAAAAAGAAAAAAGAAAAAAAAAAAAAAAAGCGCTTTCCTTTTGGAATTTTCTTGATTAAAATGGTTTTTGAGAGGGAACACGCTCCAGTGCACCATTTGACTTCCACCTCTACTGGTATAATGTTGAGGTGTTTAGTTTTGATGTTGCTGGAATATTTTAGTTTGTTCAGCCCTACTGTATTTTTTTGTTCATTTGTTTATTTATTTGTAGTGTAGTTTTCCTGTTTCTGAACGCTTTGCCTTATATTTTGTTTCAATTGGGCAACTGGAACATTTTCAGCCTCCCACTGCACCTCATTAAAATGGAACATTTCCATAAAATGCTTTCCTGAATTCAACTCTGCCCAAATCATTTTAGGAACCTTTTGAGAGATCTTTGAAGAAAATTTAATCCTCTGCATTTCGGAAAATGCTGGGATTTCTTGCAGAATTCCAGGCTGTGACCATTTCTCCTGCCTTTTTAACTGGGGCATGGCATGTTCTGCCCCCAGGGTCTGGGAAACAACGAGGTCTTGGCCAACAGATCAATGTGTAGGGGCTGTTCCCAGACACAGAGAAGAGAAAGGATTTGGATTCTCTGCTGTTTTCCCTGTGATATCCATGTTGCCACCAGTGTGGATTGTTGTCTGGAGCCCTGTTTGGGTGGCTGTGTGTCCCCTCCCCTGGCAGAGGTTCCTGGAACCAGCAGGTCTTCCCACTCTGGCTGTAGGAGGCCCTTTAGAGGGGAATTAGTTTCCTTTTATCCTTATTCTTGCTCACTTTAAAAACAAAACCCAAAGCAAATAAAAAAATCAGAAAGAGAAATAAAGCAAACAGAAAACCTTGAAGAAGTTTCTTCCAGGGGTAATTTTAGACTAATGACCTCTGGTTGTGTATCTATTGCTCATTATCTTCCTCATTTATTATTTCTCCCATTTCTAATGTGGAGAAATTCATATTTCAGTTGTATCCTTTTTCCTTTTCAAAATTATATTATTTATAGTCCACTTGATGTCATACTTGCTTTTAGCATGCATTGTTATAAACAAGTTGCAATGTGTAATTAATCCACATTATTGCACATTTGGGGAAAAACTTTTGGATATCCATATGCAAGTGTGTATATCCGAAAAACTTTTGGATATCCGAAAGTGGGATGAGCTTGGGGATAGTTCTGTTAAGAGGTGCCACAGTTCCTGATCCCATTTGTGTATTTTGTTGTCCTGTGATGCTATCCTTACCTGCCCTCTCTATTCCTGCAGTAGGTTCATCCCTAAATGCTGCCAGTCTTAAACAGAATGAATTTCCTTACAGTCTTCCGTCAGCAAAAGGGACATTATTAAAAAATCCTGGATGAGCCCAGGGACACTGGAGGACCCCCACATCGTAGCTGTGATTGCAGTCAGGTCACTTTGGCAGCTTACTGGAACCTCTGGATGTGAGGCATTCCCTCACTGCTTCTGCAGGGAAATAATTTGCACCCTCAGTGATGTTGTTGATCTTGAATGATCTGAGGTAAAACAACAGAAGTGAGGATGGGTCTGGAGTTAATTGCTGTCATGGTCTGAGGGACTTCAAAGGGACGATTTTACCAGGAGCCTCATTAAATGGGTTGGATATTTCACTGTGCTGAACAGGTGGCTGGAGTGCTCCAAGTATTTGAAGATGGGAATCACCTCTGGGACTCTCCATGGAGCTGCCAGGGCAGGGAGGAGCTCCATCAGAGACCCCCAAGGTGGGCCAAGGGCTGGACGTGTGTCAGGGGAGCCTTGTGGGGGCCACAGACCCCAGGCCACCCAGTGGGGTCCCCATCCTGAGCAGGAGCTGTTTCTTTGGAGCCTTGGCTCGTGGGGCTGATGCTGTGGAAGCCACATGGGAACTGTGTGGCCTCAGGACGGTGGCAGTGCCCAAGGCCAGGATTCTGGATGCCATGGCAGCCTTCCTTCCCTTGCACCAGGCCTTGCCCTGATCTACACCTGCCTCTTAAACAGCTTTTACAGAGCAAAAACTCACTGAGCAGCAGAAAAATCCTCTCTAAAACAGAATAAAGCAACATTCTAGAGGAAAGATAGACAATATTCTGAATATATATACATGTATATATACAGAGGCACTAAATATTTGTTCTATTATCCGTTTCTTTCTCTGAAGCAAAAATATTAAATTAGCAATCGGTTTTGGTAGTGAATTGAGGGGATTTCAGCTGAAAGTACAGAAATTAAAATTGAATGTGATTTATTCCTGTTAGGTAAGCAGATATTTTGTATAACTTCATTTATATATCAATAGTACACAAGGGAACTTATTTCCTCGGTCACAGAACCATAATGGAATGGTTTGGGTTGAAAGGGACCCCAAAATTCATCTTGTTCCACCCCCTCTATGGGTAGGAATACCTTCCACCATCCCAGGTTGCTCCAAGCCCTGTCCAACCTCCTTGGGCACCTCCAGAGATCCAGGGGCATCCACAGCTTCTCTGGGCAAGGTATTCATGCCAGTGGAAATCCAGGTTTTTTCTGCTTCCCCAGGGATGCTCTATAATCCCACAGATGCAAAATTGACAAGTAAAAGGTTTGAGCTCAATTCAGGCTGCTGAACACTCAAGATGAGGAAAACCCACCACACAAATCAGTTTTTTGCTCTTGGGGATCCACTTTTCAGCAGCACCTTGTAACTGCTTCTCCCTAAATCCCAGCAAACAAACAGCAGAGAAATCCAAACCACAGCAGGCATTTGGGATGCCCTTCTTAAGGAAGTAGCAGCCCTGGAAGAGCTGAAGTACCTTTAAAGCACTGCTAGGTTTTCACGGAAAATGATTACAAGTTCAGAGATAATTTATAAAAGAGCCTAGGAGCTCTGTAGTTTCTGCAAACCAGTGGAAATTAATAAAACCCAAGGCTGGCTATTAGATAAACCCAAGCAGACAAAGTGTGTGTAACTACCCGTGGAGGGGCTGACATGATGAATGATGATGGATCCAAACCCATCTGAAGTTCTTTAGGAATAATAGCAGCTTAAAGTCATTTCTATAGGGTACCTAAACGTGTCTGAAACAACACTATATTGAAGGTTGCATATTATGCTAAGAATGACAAGTATTTATGATTGGTAGATGTCTGGGCTGGGATTATCAGTTTTTGTAAACCTTTTCTTGCTTCTTTAATCTTTGATTTAAAGACCCATCCAGAGATTAAAAAAAAAAAAAAAAAAAAGAGGCTGATTCCTAGAATTGTCCCACAGAGATAGTAAATAGCCTCTCACCTCAGTGCCTGGTACTACACAGGTGTTTTCCTTCTGGAGGAATGAATGTTTTCCTTGGGGAACATCTGGGGAGAGGCACTTAAGTAGCAGGAAGGAGGGTGGGCAACAGCTCAGCTCAGTTAAATTAAGCTCTTCTCAACTAAACTCCTTCCTAGGACTGGGAAAGAAAAATCCTCCTGTGTGGTGCCAGTTGTGTCTAGTGAGTTTTATATTATTGTAATGGTAAATGTTGTTGAGTTTGCTGTTTGGGGGGGTCTTTTGATTTTTTATTTTTTATTTTTTTTTTTTAAATTTATGGCCACAGCACTTATGGTTAAGCATGGAAGCTGAAGAAAATAATGGGTGCAAGTGTAGAGAATGGACAGAAAGGTGTGTAATCACAAGGGGCACGCTGTGGAATTTTAGAAGAAAAATGCCCTTTCTATAGAACTCTTGCCTTCCAGTTGTCCCTGTGCCTCTGGAGTGTTGTTGTCCTGTTTGAGTGAGAGATTTTGATGACAGGTTTTTCTGAGAGTACAAGCACAACCTGCTTTTTTTCCCAGGTTCAGAAGGAGAGAAACTTTTGTGGCACGCACAGATTGATTTCCCAAACCTAGGGTTTCCAGCTTTCCCTAACATTTGCTAACACACTGCAGCAATGTGTTCTTTGAGCGTGTTGATTCTCTTAGGTCTGTAAGAGTCTTTGAGACAGAGCTAATTTTTTCAGTGTTGACTGTGGAGATTTGTGACTTCAGATGTGAA
Organism: Cettia cetti; assembly: GCA_013401135.1. Lineage (NCBI taxonomy): Eukaryota > Metazoa > Chordata > Aves > Passeriformes > Sylviidae > Cettia > Cettia cetti. Next base: position 33,681 of record VZUI01042633.1, read on the forward strand.
TGTCCCTTTCTCAACCCTGCTGCCAGTGACCCACTGCACAGCAAGTGTCTCACATTATAAAGTGCTTATTCACAGAGGGCCCTGACCAAGCCTATCTGGAGGGTGGGAGATGCTTTCCTGGCAGTGGGATGTGAACATCATGGGGCAGATCTTCAGCTGGGATAAAAATCCTGCTCGGTCTCTGTGGCTCAAAGGACGTCTGTTAATTCATGTGGAAAATTCATGACCCTCAGAGGGATCACGAAGTTCAGTGTCCTTGAGCAAGTGCCACACTTTGCAGTCAAGATCAAAATGTCTTTCTCCCTCAAATTCCCTTGAATTTTAATTTTTCAAAAAATCATTTAAATTGTTTTATACTGAAACCTACATATTTTCCAAGAAAACTTAGAGGAACACTCTGTGTATTCTCCCTTTCTCTTTTACTAAGTTGTTGAATTTCTACACTGGTAGGAATATGGAGCCCTGAAAGTTCACCTGGCTCCTCTGTTCATGGGCTGTGCTCCTCCTGTACAGAGGCTGAGCTCTGGCATGGCCATTATCACCAAAGCAGCCATCCAGGACTATATTTGGTTATCCTCAGAAGAGCCTCAGTCTTTGATTTCCTATTTAGTTGCATCAAGTATTTGAGGAAAGTCTCTTGGCTGGAGGATTTTGGAGGGCAGACTGGGAGCTGGTTTGCCCCCCATGGGTGTTCTCTGTCCACTTTTCTCTTGTGTTTTGGTGGTGAATTGAGGGGTGGGATTGTCTTGTGCTGGAGCAAATCCCCTGAGCAGAGGATTTGCAGAGTCCTTGGCATCAGCGCAGTGCAGCCAAGCAGCCTTCAGGCACTGCAGCTTTCCTCCTCTCCTTTGGAGAGCAGCAAGGCACTTGGAAAAATGAATCATCTCCTGGCACAAAATCTTTCCTCCCTTGCTGCAGGAGCTTTTGTCTTCTTGCTGGGGAGTCAGAGTGCTGATGTTGTGCTTGTTCGCCTCTCAAGGCACATTCACTTGACTTGAATTCACACCAACAAACCAGGAGAGCGAGGTGCCCTCGATGGGAGCATTTACCTGGGGACAGGAGGGACAATCAGCATCACTTCACACACTTGGTTACCCAGGAGCTGGGGACAATAGCTTTTGCTGTTGCCCCAAAATGCCTGTTTCCAGCCAGGGAACGAGCCCTGAATGATAAGTCAGAGGATCTTTATCTTCCTTTTTAATCCCTGGTCCTGCTGGAGGTGACGACAGGCGTGGAGTGCAGTCCCATGAGGCTGCCCCCACGTCAACATCTGGGTTGCTTCCTCCTTAATCCAGCCAGGAGTGCAGCAGTGTTTCACAGCCCTGCCACATTTGATGGAGTCTGTTATTTCTGTGTGATTCTTTCTTGGTTTATTTCTTTATTATTTAGGTGTTGCACAAATGCACTCAAACATCTCAGAGACCTCCCCCCCTTCCCATCAGCTTCTCATCGTGGCTTCTACTGCAAGTCAGGCAAAGTTATCTTTACCACTGTGAATTTTATCAACTTGAAATGTAAACAATTAAAAAGAAGTGGTTTCAGGCAGCAAGGTGGCCCTTGAGTGCCTCAGTCAAGTGTTGCATTTATGCACTGAACTTTTAATTATTTTTTTAATGGTATTCTCTTGCACTTGTTGCTTTATGTGAGTCCATGGAGCAGATAAAATTAACCATTGAGGGGAAATATGCTTTTGGTGTACAAAATGCTGTCAAGTGGACAGAGGTTTAGTGTTTCTTTGTCCATCCCTTCCAATCTTTTTGGTTAATAATGACTTCCTTTATTATATAAAGTTACTGCAGACTAGAAAATGCAAGAAAAACTGAAGTTTGAAAATCTGAGTACTCAGTGTGGGTGAAAACTTGGCTCTTGAGAAGGTCTGTCACCTTTCCTTTGACTTACAAAGGGTTTTTCCACAGATATCAGTGTTGGGAAGGTGCTGGCAGCATGGGTCTGTCCTGAGCAGCATTACAGATAATTCCATGTTTACGGATAAAAATACTTGTGAGTGGTTGTTACAAATAAATTACTGCTCTCTGAAGGAGATAGCCTGCTCTCTGCCCTTCACAGGAGGGAGTTCTGGCTGGGCTGAGACCCAGTCCCTGGTGTGCTCCTCTCTAGGGCAGTGGTGCTCCCCCGTGGCCCTGGGGGTGATGGGGACCCCTCTGCTGCCTCTGCCTCCCCAAGTCCCTGCTCTGCACTGGGTCAAGAACCTGAAAGCCAAGGCCTGCTCCTAGCAGCAAATCCACCAAATATAAACCCTGTGCTTATTTGAGAGCCATTGTGGCATTAACAGATGAACTTGGTGGTCTTAGAGCCTTTTCCAACCTAATTGGTTCTGTGATGAGCAGGACTCCCGTCTGTCGAGCAGACAACAATTTTTGCTGTAGACATCTAATTTCCCTGTTCCCAAAGGTGACCCCAGAGCAGGTGATCCCCATTGCAATTCTCTCCAGACTTTTCTCCTTTGCCCAGCAATAAGCTTTTCCTCCAAGCTGATGCCAACCCTGCTGTCTCTGCCAGTTCACTTTGTGTGATGCATTTCCCAAATTGTGCTATTTTGACCTTCTCCAGCAGAAGGTGTGGTAGTCCTTCAGTGAAGGGCTGTGGAAGTGCCCTCGGGTCCTCCTTCCTCAGCCAGTGAGTGCCCTGCGTGAAATGCTTCTCTTCCTGTTGTCTAAAAATCAGGATTGCCTTGCTCTGTGCTGCCACATCCCCTGGCCAGCCAGCAGGCTCTTCTGGAGACTCAGGCTTCCTGGATTCCATTAACATTTTGTTAATGAAACAGTGCTTTGTCAAAGAGTCTTGAAAACTTAAAAGGGTATTTAAGCTTTTTCCGTGAGTCAATACCATGTAATGTCAACATTACCACGAAGGGATAATTCAGAGATGTCACACATAGCTTGTGTTATGCCATTTGTAGTCTGGCAAAACAGCTCAGCATTTATGTTGTTTAATCCATCTTCAGAAATCTTTTGTTCTGAAAAAGTTTGAGATCAATCTTGTCGGTATTTACTGACACAAAGCTGATGTAAGTCACTGTGCTCCCATTGACTTCATCTGAGTTGTAACGATTTACCCCAGGCTTGAATTAAGGCCAAATTAGGCATATGAAAAACTCAATACCAAACTTTTAAGGAAGCTGGAGCTGAATGGCACAGATCTTGGAAATGAAAATGTGGATGGAAGTAGACTGGAGGAAGCAGTTTGCAATGACCTGGGACAATACAGACACAATTTGGAGACTTAAGGAAAAATAACCTTATCTAAAGCTTTTCATTTATGAAATAATGTACTTCCCTGGCTAGAAGTAAAGAGGAAATACAGAACTGGAGTTCAGATCATGAGCACTGGCAGTGAGACATAGGGACTGAATTCCACAATGCACACACTGCAGTGTCCTGGGCTTGTCACTGTCACAGCAATTCTGGTCAAGGTACACAAAACCCCTTTCCCATTTCTCCTCCCTTTCTTTTTTTAGCAATTCTGTAATCATACCCACCACAGAAGGAAGCTGTTTCATCCTCCTGGACACTGCAGTGATGCTGTTTGTTTTACCTTTGTACTTTTTAATCCTTTTCCATTAAAGCTCTGTAATTGATGTATTTGAATGTAGTGAGCAGTGGCCTCAGCCTGCTTTGAAGGAAATAGACTGCCTTACTTCATCCTCAGCTGAATCCAAAAATGCTTTCCTGTGATTATTTCTTGGCTGTGTTAAATCTATTTCCCTTTCAGACTCCACAGATAGATGGGGTCAACTCTGCAGTATCTGAAGGGATGTGAAGTTCTTTAAAAATTATTCACATATTTTGGTGCCAAAGGTTTTGTGCTTCATTCACATGCAGGATTTTTGTTTCCCACCAGGCATTGTGGAGGCAGGCAGCATCACAGGCCTGTGGAGGAGCTCAGCAGGAGGAGAACAAGTAGGGGAAAATATTCCCAATGCTGTGTTGCTGCTCGTGGCTCAGGTATGCTGAGGTAATTTGCAGGTTCTTCAGGACTAAGGGAGACTTTCTGGCTCGATTGCACGCAGCAGGAAGAAAAATAGTGTGAGGCTCTTCATTTGTACCTTTTGTTTTTGCTGTTTTACAACCTGGGAAGCATTTGGGGCATAAATCAATTGTTCTTTCAGCAAAGAGCCATGGAAGCCTCGCAGCCTCCTTGCTCCAGGTGAGGTCAGTGCAAGAGCAATGGGAATGAGGATAAAACGTGGACAAAAGGAAACACGGTGCAAAAGCAGGGCAGGAAACCCTCTGAGAGCAGGTTTGAGCACAGAGTGTGTTCCTTACAGTGTGAAAGGGCCTCAAAATGCTCAGCTCTTCTGGAGAGAGGCCTTGTCCAAACTGGGCTGTACCTGGGCATATGCAGCACAGGAATATCTTGGCAATTAAATTAAATTTTAGCCTTATCTCACAGATCCCAGTACATTTGATCAGGTGCCTTAAAGGAATATTGCATTTGCTAAGTAGAAAAATGTGAAAACCCCCCCAAAATATTATGTAAGAAACAGAATCAGACATAAAGTTTATGATCCATCTTGGCCTGCTGTTATAACCCAAACGTGGAAGAAACACAGTGAACCTGAAACACCACAGTCAGCACTTCAGCAAAACGAAGCATGGCAATGGAGGGGATGTTTAAATTGAAGTTAAAAGATAAAACAAACCCAGGGACTTCTACTACTACTAATAAAAAAACTTGATATGGAGAGTAATGCAAGTGTATCTGTGAAGTACCATTCAGGCACAGACTGTCCCAAAGGCTTTACAGCTTTTAATAAAAATACAGTGTGAATAAGAGGAGGCTGAGAAAGCAGTGCAGGATGACGTGCATTTTATATCGTGCTTAAGAAAAGAGAAAAATGAAGTCCTTGGAGAAAACAAACACAGAGGAACTGTCACAGGTGGGAGAAACTGTGCAGAGGTGGGATCTGTGGCTGTGGATTGGAAGTTGGAAGAGGAGGGGTGTGGCCACATCAGGTGTGTGGTGGCAGTGGGAGCAGTGAGAGAGACCCTGCTAACTCAGGACAGTGAGGTTAAATTCCAGAGATGGCACTGCCCTCTCCCAACAGCAAATAGATTTCCTTGCTACCTCTTGTAAAATCAGGTGTTACAGTGATTTAATCAAAGTTTTTTTTTTTTTAAAAATACCAAGTGCCTGATACAAAGAATCTGCAGATAATCCATAAAATTACTGTTTCTCTTAATCCTATTCTGATTTTTCTTACCCTTATCAATGATATTAAACGTCTCTACCTGAACCTGCATCTCCCCTTGTTTCAGCTCTCCATGTACGAATTTCAGACAGTGTTTTCTTCTGTGCTTTTCTGTATTTCCTGTGAAAATGATAAATTTTGAGGCAAGCAGCTCTGAATTACTATGTGTTCAGGCAGTTCTCATCCAAGCAGAGCCCCTATGTTATCCAGGGGCTTCCAGCTCTGATCATGGTAATTTCTGCACGAAGCAAAATATTCCCTCTCTATTTCATTAAATCAAGTAATTGACAGAAATCAGTGTTTTTGCTACTCCATGCTGTATTGAGCAAATGTTTATTGTAGTTCCCTTGTTTCAGGCAAGTTGAACAGAAGTCTGTGGTGGTCCAGCTTGCTGTAAACTTCTGTGCTGAAACCAGGAGGATTCTACAGCTGGAGCTAATCCATGAGTAAGTTTTCTGGAGGCCATTATGTCTCCCAGAGTTTTGAGGTTTTCTCTAAAGGAGACACTGCTCTGAGCGTGAGGCAGAGAGAATGAGCATTGCCTCAAGGGTTTCAGCTATCACACCAGCTAAATATCCCTTATTTTTAGTCAGAGTCCTCTGAATATGAGATCCCACTACAGGTAGGTGAAGTGACCTCTTTGGGTTTGAATCTGCTCCTCTCTGGCAGATGCAAAGCTGCAGCTTTGAACAGGAGCCCCCTCCTGCTCTGTGCAAAGCTCTTTGAATTGCCCCTGATAGGCTTCTAAGGCTCCCCGGTTGCGTGCGAGGCACTTTGAAGATGAATGCCCAGAATGAGGGAAACATGAAACAAAACTGACTCCCTCATGTCAGAGTGAGCAGCAGATTCCTCAAAGACCTGCAGCACAATGGTGCTCCTTGGTGGGTGAGAGGAAAGGGGCTGTGGTTCACCAGCTTGTCAGAGCAGGGCAGAAGTGCAGAGCACGGCTGTGCTTTGGGTGGTAGAGCAGGAAAAGGAAGGTTTTGGGGGGCTCCACAGTATTCCAGCCTGGCAAAACTTGTTTCAAGTTGGCTCTGTTGGATCTTGCTTGTTGAAGGGAAATTTTTTTATTATTAATTTTGCTTCCTCCAGAAGTTTGCTGTGTGTTCAATGTGACAGATGTGCCACATCTTCTTGAGGGGGAATATTTTTCTTTGTCTCCAGCAAAATTCTCACCCCAGTTCCTTAAACTCTCTGTATCCACCATAATTCTTTAGAACATTTGTGTGGTGACCACCTATAGTCCTGGGAGCTGAAGGGCCCTTGGGGGAGTGACACAGCTGTAGGAAGTTTTTTGTTATTTGTTTTATTTTGAATATTTCTGTGACAATTGACATGAAAATACCCATTAGTGTCTTTTCAAACCTGATGGATCAGTTCTTCTGGCCCCAGTGTGTGATCCAGAAGTTTTCATCAGCATCAGATGGATGAACCCATTTCACTGAGGGGTTAATGGGCTTGTAATGCCAAAAATTTGAACTGATATCTCAGGAGAGATTGGGTGTGGGAACAGAAAGGAAGGGAACGAGAAAACAGATTAAAAAAACACCAAGAGAGATTTGTAAATAGTGGTTGGAGATATTCTTCTCACCTGTCCAGGGTGACTGTTCAAATGCAGATGTGTGAACTCCTCTAAAGCAAATGAGGAAAAGCAGAACCCTTTGGGCCATAATTCTTTTCCATATGTGATAGATCCCTCTTCCTTCCAATCAATTAATTGCATCCTAAAAACATCTATTTCTCACCATTGACTTTAAAGGGATTTTAGATGAGTGGCTCAGATATAGCTGTCTACACAGTAAGTGATTAAAGTTGGGTTAGATGAGCTGGCAGACTCCACAGGGTTTTTTTCTTCCTTCGTGCCAACCCTAAATCAAAAGGCATCTCATCAGAGTATTATAAAATACAGCCTTCAGAGGGAGAGTCTTCTACTTCCATATTCTGGCATCTGAAGGGAGGAGGGAGACTCCCATCAATTTAGAGAGAGGTAAAGAATTCATCTCCCTCTAGAAATCATGGCCATAATGGGAAATTCAGACATTTATGAGATTTGCTTAGCCAAGGCAGAGCATGTGGATGTTTATGCTTGAATTGTTGCAGCAAAAGCAGAATAAGAGACTATTTTTAGGGGTTATTGCCATTCTTTTTTTCCCCCTTTGATTAAGTTAATAGCCCAGCTTCTACCTGGGGAGGGGCAGACACAGTCTGTGTGACCTCACAAAATAAAACCACTTACGAGCCCTCTTCCTGTGACTGAAAAATCGGGGTAAACTGGGAAATAGGGCTGATTGCAGGTGATTATTAATGGGGAAACTCCCAAGGAAGCATTTACTAATTCAGCAGAGCAAAATTCTCACAAAAACCTTTTGCAAGTTGTGCCTGGTTTATGTTTCAGTTTCAAAACCAGGTAAGGTTGTAAGAGAGATAAACAAGTTACTGGCAATTGCCGAATATTTCCCTTGGATTTCAAAAGTTGGCAAACCTTGAATATAGTATAAATACCTTTTTCATACCATAAATATCCATATATTTTAAGGCAATGTGAATTCCAAGGACAAGAGAAAGCAGAGCAAGAACTGACGGAGTTTTAAATCAGAAAGGGACATGCAGTTGTTCCCTCTAAATGTTAATTCCTCGACATAATGGGTAAAGTATCAAATTATTATTTAAACCCACAAATAAAGTGCAGGTCCCTTTTCCCATCTCTAAGTAATGTTCTCCTGCCAAAGGATAGGCATGGCTGTATTTTTTCCTAATGGAATCTGCATAGCTTTGCCCTGATAGTCCACTGCTGAATATTGATGGTGCAATAATTGGCTCTTTATTTGTATATTGTGTTTTCTTGGAGATTTTTCAACTTCCTGCAGTAAATCCTTTTCAAGTTTTGCTCCTTTTATGGTTTGGTGTTTACAGAAGTTGATAATTCTGGTGGAACTGCAGGACTGTGAATAAGACTCAGGATTCTGATTTGTTTTGTGTCACATATTGGTAGCTGGTATCTCTCCTTTTATCTCTTTTAGTAGAAATGTCTCAGTTGTTGCTGTCTATATTTAGCAGGAGAACCCAATTTCTCTCCTCTATCTGTTTTCTCCTATTTGTCCCTGGCTTGAAGGGTTGGTGGCACTCAGTGGTGGATAAATGCAAGGAAATCTAATAATGCCCTTCTAATATACCCATTTATCTGCTATCATATTTTATTTTAACTCTTCATGCAACTGTGCAATCATTGCTCCATTGCTATAATTGGATTTCAAAGTATATTTGTGCCATTTAATTACATCTATAGCTTCTCTGTAAGGGCATTCAGAGTAATTAGCAATCTTCTACTTTTTAGTGGAATTATATTTTATAACAACTGTGCTCATTTTTCTCTTCAAATTCTTCAACCCATTTGTACCACTTTTGCTTTTTTGCACTGGAATTTCTGGCATAAATAATCATTAGGGTTTTTTTTTTCCTCCCCACTGTGAATATGAACAGAGTCTAATCCAGCTTTCACTGAAGTCAATGGTAATCTTTTCATTTCCTTCAGTGAAAACTGGATCAAGTTAATAGATTGCAAATTGCATTCAAGGCAAAGTCACATCTTATCACAGAAATAGTTGTGTAGCAACTCCTGGGTGATTGGTAGAAAACTCAAAATTGATTGTTTCCATTTTTCTTATGGAGTATTTTATAGATTCTCTTATCCAAATTTATTAATTTTTTAGCCCACAAGTTATGGCATTGCAATAACCTTTAAAAGATTAATTTTAACCTGATTTTCATGAGAAATTAAAAACCTTTCCACTTGAAGAATTTTGTGAGTGGGTCTAGAACTTTGCTTTCCAGACCCCAAGTTCATCTGTTCATCTCCATTAGGATCCCTGAGAATGGGCGTTTTTAAGTTTTTAAAAATATTTTTTTCTTAATTTTTGATTGTGAACCAAATATTTGGCAATTTTTTTTTTTTTTTTTTTTTTTTTTGCCAGCTCTCTGTGTCACTTCAGAGCTGTGTCAGTTCATGGACAGATTTAGTCCTCTTGCTGCTGAATATGAAAACCTGCAAGCACTTCCCTCTAAAAGTGTAATTCCAGCAAATTACATTCTCAAGTAGGCAGAAATTTATGATGTTCACTTTTTCCAACACGTCAATTTTGCCACTGTAGGGTGGTAACTATATGTACCAAGTAAGATCTTTACTTTTTTTTTTTTAAAAAAAAATATTGCAACTGGCTCGTTAAGGAGTTATTTTTCTCTCTGCACTGCTCCCACTCTGTTGATTAGAGGTTTGTTGCTTTGGTAATGTGCTTCTCCTCCAGGCTGTTAATGATTGCAGACCCCTCTCTAACCTGTAATTTTGGGGGAAGGTTATTGGCAAGGTGAGATGACAACAATTGTAATAGTTTCTATGGCTTAGAAATGTCCTTCGTATCTGCTGGCCACGTGTCAGGACTCTGGATTTAGAGTGAAAGTGGAGCTGATGCCCAGGATTAGAGACACTTTCTTGTGCTATTTATTCCCAAATTGTGCCAGTTCATAAGGTTAGAAAGAGGACTGTGAAAGATGGTGAATTGTTATTTAATTCTTAATGAAACATCAATGCAAATGGTGCCTATTCCACCCCCAGCAGACGGTGACTTTGAGGATGGAGCCCCTTGGATCTCCAAGGAGAGATGCTCATCCTGATGTGATTTTAGAGCCTCAGGGACCTTTGTGAGCTTGAGCATCTTCAGTTCCAGAAGGCAGGATAAAAATCATTTGTTCATCCAGGCTTTTGATCAAAAAAAAAGACATTGAACCATTTGTGTTGGAGATTTTGTTATGTTTCCAGCACAGGGAAATTGTTTATGAGTCTTAAATAGGAAAAAAACCCCTAAACTACGATAATAGTTATAGTTATATAGTTACTGTATAAAAATAATTAATAATAATTTCATTACTAATCATTTGAATGGAAAAGTATGAGCACCCATGGACCTGAAACTCAAACCTGAAATCCTGCAGGTACTTGAGAGGAGCCTCACCACTAATGGGAACCACATTCCCACATCACAGGAACACTCCTCATTGGAAGCTGGATTTTTCCAGTGGATGCCTTTGAACATTTGATACTGAAATTTTGTCAAAGAATGACTGGTGTTTTGCCACTTTAAAACCATGGAAATATCACAATATTCTTTTAGAAATGACTTCAGGAATTAATTGCAAATGACTTATTAATGAAACAAATATTCAGCTGTCACTGGAACCAAACTCCATGATATGCTTAATGATTATTTTTTGAGAAAACACTTTTGTGTTTGTTTGATCAGCCTGGTGTTAACAGCGCTAGGAAAAGAGGGAAGCATTTGGTGTCGGAATGGAAACTTGAAACTGGCAAAAAGGAGAGGAAAAACATCAGCCGGTGATTGGGAAATAGGTGAGAAGCCCAAAGAAAGAGCCAATCCCTAACAATTATGTTGGAAAGCTGCTCCCCCAGGCAGACCTGGTTGGGTAATAAGGGTTAAATGTGGGGACAAACAGGGGAATCTGGAAGGGAAGGGTTTCACAGTAGCATTAATTTCACCACATTCCGTGTCTGGAAAACAAGCATGAAGGAATTCACCTCATATGGGGTGGGTAAATGTTTGCAAACTGCAGAGAGACTCTCAAATGAATGTGGAATATCACTGCAGCTCTGCAAATGACAATAAAAATAAATGTTTCTAATTAGGGAATGTGCATTCCTCATGGCTCTGGCATTGGTCTGGGATACACCACCAAACGTCCCTGCCCAGAACTGCGTGCTGGACCCGTGGACCCTCCTGGGTGCCCATGGGCCACCCAAGGGAGATTTGTCCACAGGCAGCTGGCTGAAGCCATGCATTTTTCCAAGAGTTCTCCTTTGCAAGGGCCAGATATAAATAGGTAATAATGCTTTTCCACGGCTGCTGTTTACAAGAGCAGGAACAGAGGGCAGGACACGAGCGAGGCGGATCCGCCCGCCTTGGGAACACGTCTCAGGTGTCCTTCTGCTGGTGCTGCTAAATTATTTACCACTCTGCCAGCGTGTGAGATATTGAGAGGAGGGAATCTGAGGTGAAACTCCATTCGTTTACCCAGAGCTGACACTGGAATATTCATTATCGCATTAAATCCAGCCACAGTGAAAATGAAGGCTTCCGCTGATTATGTGCTTGCATAAAAGGCTTCTTTGGTGGCAGGCTCATGTGCCAGAGATCTGAATATAAAATCAAGTAAGTGGAAACCATTTTTTTTTTTATGGTAAATTTGCCTTCTTGGAAGTTATGAGACTTGGCAGGTTTAAATTATGTTTTAAACCTGCGGTGGATTATGTGATTTTTCTAACTGGCCGCAAGCAATACGAGATGAGCAAACACCACCCCAATCCCAGCCACAGGCCTGAGACAGGATTTCCAATGCAAATAAAAAAGAAATGCAGATTTTATAAGCAGGAAATGGTGCACACTCATCTCAGTGCAGTGTTGGTTTGGCAGGTTGGTGACTCTTCCCAAGTGCTGGGTCTGCACCCACCTGCCTTTCCCTATCCCTCTTCATCCCAAGTTTGTGCTGGAGCAGAGCAAGAGCACAGCTCAGAGAAGGGATTCAAAGAGCCCATTGGATTTGTGATTATGGAAAAGTACAGGAAAATACATAGGATTGGCCAAAAAAAGGCATGAGGTTTTTTTTCCATTAGTCCATCCATCCATCCTGCGCTTGCTCCTTCTCTGTCTTCCCCCTCCACCAGGGATCCTATTGAATTAAAGGCTCAGTTAAATCTTCTCTAGGAGGCAGCAGAAAACTCAGGAATGCTGAGATGAAGCAGCACCACGAGATGGAAGGCCACCTCTGGAGCAGGTTGTCCCACCAGGAAGCAGGAGGGCTGGGGGCTATGGGTCACTTAGGGCTGTAAATGAGCTCCCAGGAAAACTGGCACAACAAGGGCTGGGTTTGGTGGTCGTGGGCATGTACAGGGATGTGAGAACAAACCCTTTCTGTTGGTGCTGAGAATGAGGATTTGCCCAAAATTAGTGATTTATTGAAAGGCCTTACTGATTGCAACAGCAAAAATAATTAAAAATAGATTAAAAAAAATAAATCTGTGTTCTCCATGCTATAATACTTTCTAATTTGGGAAACAACAGGCAAGAAACAAGATGATCAGAAACCAGATTTGCCTGGTCAAAGATGGAGATGGATACATCTTGATTTGGAGCATGATTAAAGTGGAACCATTGTCTTCCAGGAAGTTACGGGCTTTTTTTCCTGGGAATGCTGGAGATCCTTTATGCCATGTTCTTCTCTTTCTGCCTCCTGTTTTCATATGTAATTGGAAATGTATTTTGTGGGAGAGAATAAAGAAACATCTAATAGATACAAAAACAAAAATACAAACCTTCAGCTTTGGCTAATCCCTGTAGACAGCACAGAGAGAAACAAAATGATCTGTAGCTATAAATTGAGAAGCAAAAAAAAAAAAAAAAAAAAAAAAAATCTATGTTTAATAAACACTTAAAGAAAGAATTACATGTGCCACATATCTCCTTTTATATTGCACTTAAAATCTCCTTACCTGCCCTTTATTTTTCATGGTTTTCCTTATCTTCAGTGTCACTTAATCATATTTCAACAGGATTTGCTTCCTTGCTGCCCATCTGCTCTTCCTTTCTGGTGCATCATTAATGTCACAACACCATCCCAGTAGCTCCCTTCTACACCTCTTTGATGTCAGACACACAGGGATTCAGGATTTTTTCATTCAACTTCAGACAGAAAAGAAAAATACCTGGTTTATGGGAGTGACAAATGCTGATTTCAAACAGAAATGTCCAGAGCAGGGTGGAGGAGGAAGAGGAGAACAGAACTTTGGCTCCTGTGGATGTGGAATGTTGAGATCCAGTGGTGATCTGTCCTGCTGCTGGCCATGGGGAGCTTCTCCTGGCCCTGGGGAAATGCAGGCACTGCACTGCTTCAAGTCAGGGTCATCCTCTGAGGATATTAATAAAATTAATTAATGAGTGCAAAGGGCAAGTTTGGGTTCACCCCTGGACATGCACCTGGCATTTGTGGGCTGCTCAGCTGGGTCTGTGTTTGCTGAGTTAGAGGCATCAATTTGGAGAGTCTTCAGGTGGTTTACTAATCCTAAAATCATTGAATTAATAAACTTTGTATTATACCTGTCTAATTTGCAGAGTTAAGGAGGATTTTGTGTATTGTGTCTCACCAGTTTAAGACCACAATGGTGTGGGAAGGTCTCCTGGAAAGGGAAGAGTGTTTTTCCTTAGCATTGACAGGAACTCTCCCAAAAAGGGTATGTGCTGCTTTTTGCACTAAAAAACGTGAAAAAAAAATTATAGAAATCCATTGTAATTCCTCATATAATTGTAAATGAGTACTTAGGTCATTGATGGGAACAGGTCTGTGGTACAGCTGGGGATATTATTCTCCCTCAAACCACTACCTTTGCTGGACATTAAGCTCTTATGATAATTCATAAAACCCCAGCTTTTAATGCTATCTGATGACTGCAGTGATCAATTCTTGAACCTCTATTCTTGAAACATTTTTAAATTAAATATAAAGTTGTGGGGGTTTTTTTCTTAAAAGAAAGTGACCCAAAATGCAGTTAATCCAAATTATTCTGAGGTGTTTTTGCCAGCAGAAGTCACTCTTGATATTTCCCACTAACATTTCCCTCAGATCTCAGGAGGCAGAGCAGGGCTTGGTTGGCTGCAGGATTCCAGAAATTCCTCTGCATTTGAGTGGGGATCAGGCTCAGCAGATGCTCACTCATGCTCGGTGCTGGAATGACAAAATACATCAGAAACTGGATGTGCTAAAGCAGTGTCAGAGGCTCTGCTCTTCTCCTCCTGGAACACAACTCTGGAGTTGTTCCTGGCTCTGTCTGGGGATGTCTGAGTTGGTTTTGGTGGGAACAAACTGAGACGAGGTGGCGCCACCTGAGTCCCAACAAGGAAGGGTGCCCAGGAGGTGACAGGGGACAGAGGGAAGCCTGGGACAGGCCTTGAAGGACAAGCTTAGAAAATGGTTGCTTGGAGGAAGATGAAAGTGCTTTTCTCCAGGACACAGATGTGACAGTGAGAGGGAAGAACACAGAAGCACTCAAGGAAGCTGAAGCTGCAGCTAAGGCCAAAACCTTGAACAATGAAAGGAAGGAGTTTGCTCCACTTTGATTTGGTCAATGAATATGTGGTGAGGACAGGCAAGCACAGATTGATTATCTGGGGGAAGAGGTTTTCAGAGGAAACACAGGGCAGAAGACTGAGGCACAGGACAAAGCACCACAAGGTTGGTCATGGGGCTGACAAAAATGAAAGGGTTAGAAAAGGAGGGGTGGTTTTAGCAGTGGAAACAGGAATTAGCAAGAAAATGGAAAATTAAAACCACTCTAAGCCACGTGGAATTATTTATTATTATTATTCATTATTGTTATTATAATTATTAATATTAATGTATTAACTAAAGAATTACTTGAATCTTACAAACAGTTTCTGTCAGAATAGGAGAAAACAAGGTTTAAATGTTTACTTTTAATTCTACCCTGTTTATTAAGGGCCATTATTTCTGTTTTTCTTGTATCTTTTAAGTAAACAGAGTGAGAAAATTCAGTGGGATAGAGATGATAAAAATTATGAACCACTGAAATATGGGTCTACACTGGGCACATAAGGGAGAGGAATATGCCAATTAATGCCTTACTAAAAGGGAAACACTTCTAGAAATAATAATAATGATTCTCTATTATTTATGGTTGATTTTAGAAGAGAGAGAATTCGTGTTTATCCTAGAGCAGTTGACACGGGCACTGAAGGAAGAGAAAAAAAACCCTTTAACCAAGCAGAAATTTCAGTAGTGAGCTGTTAAAGGAAGTTGAGCTGAATATTGAGGAAAATTCAAAAAGATAAAAATGACTTCAGTTTGGTAGTTCTTCACTGGTTCTGCAGTTTGGCAGCTGTCAACATCTCAAAATATCATCTCACCCAAACTGTTGAAAGAAAGAAACCCTTTGATTTTCCCCTTGAGACTCCCAAGCTGAAAATGGACTCTTTGTAGTCTCAGCCTCATTTCAGACAGTTTTTTTTTAAAAAAAACATTCTTGCTGGCAGAAACAACTAATTCATAAATAGACTCTCTGTTAATTAAATAAGTTTTATCGTTTTAACTTGCCTTTTAAAATGAAAAAGAAAGTAAATCTCTAACATTTCCTTCTTTATTATGAATCTTAAGGGACTAAGCATCACATTTCTTGCATCATTAATAATGCAAATTAGTTTTTGTTTGCATCTCCTATAAGTTTGTAGTTAGAAGTAAATATTTAATGCACGGATCTGGGAAATCAAATCATGGCTAGTGGAAATTTTGCCTTAGAGTTATTGAAAGGTAATGTAAGAAAGATGGGAGGCACTGTGGTTTCTGTTTATTTAACCTTTCTTGCTCCTGCTTTCCTTTCAGTAGAACTCTTTGTGACTTGTCATTAAACACTTCTCTATTCCTGCATTATCTGTTTTTATTATCATTACAGTAGCCACAGAATTCAGCTTTTAATACCATTTAAAGGAGATGTTAAACACATCCGTAGCCTACTTAGGGCTATAAGGATTGTAGTTTTGGTCCTATTACTGGCAGGAAAACCAGGTGATTATTTCTAATAATATCTAAAAACTTGTTGACTTTGTAGCTGTTTTATTTTGTTTACTTAATGAAGCAATGGCCAAATCAGATATAACTTTGCCCAGGGCCTCTACATCACACACAGAAATGCCTTGGGAGGGTAAAATACTCTGACCTGTTAGCATAGGGCAGATTGAATTTAGTGTATATATTCCATTTTGGACTTCCCCCCCTTTTTTTTACACAGTATTCTTGCAAATATTGTACCACCCTCTGTAGGAATTGTCTGTAGGAATGAGATTATTGCAGACAAATTACAGCTGTTCCCCCACCACATCTGGGCTTTCTGCAGTGACTCTTCTCCTGCATGTGGCGGATAACAAAAAAATAATAAGTATCCTGTTATTTTGGGAGTGAAATCTGATAGTGAAAAACACACCAGGGAGAATTCTTCAGTGATAAAAATTTAAATAGACCCATTTATCAATATGACAGAGATTTGACCTGAAAGTTAAAGTGTTTGGAAGTTAAGTGGGGTTGTGTAAAGAAAGTTGAGGCTGCGTTACAGATAGACCGTGGGGTTTGTAAGTTATTAAATCAAAATAAAAGGTATTGACAAAACAATAAATTGCCTGGATCACCCCATCTAATAGGTTCTGGGAGCACTAAATACATTTTCCACGCTAAAGATGTGTGAAGCCTTGTCCTTTCTCTTACTTTTGTTCTTCTCCTTGAAAACATTTGCTCTGTGGTTGGTTTTATAACAGACTTGGCACCAAACTGGGGCTGGGGATGCTTTGCCAGGGAACTGGCTTGGAGCAGGGGTGGGAAGCAGGAGCAGGGGCACTGCTGTGCTACCAACAGAATTATTGGACTTTGCAGGTAGGGTACAGATCACTCTCTGAGGGATTAAAATAATAATAACAAACCTAGTATTTTTACTGGGAGAGGTATTTTACTAATACCTTCTGGGGAGAGAGCACTGCAGCTCTTTGCTCTCCTCAGCACCATTTCCATGCTGGAAATCTGTGGGATTCAGAGGGGAAGCAGCATCTGACAGTCCTCTCCAGCAGGGGTGCTGTGGGAAGTAGTTAATGCCACCTCCTCATGTCACCCCCTAAACCTTTCACGGCGGCCATCATCTTCCTGGGAGAGGGGCTGAGTTTGCTCATGGAGGGGAAGGAAAATACCTGTGGGTCACACTGGGATGGGAAGGTTGGCAGTGGGTCACGGGGCAGCTCTTCACTCCCAGAGTCATCAGCTGGGCCCTGCTTTTCCCCAACTCCACAGGGCTGGGGCTGAGTACCCCCTACCTCCTGCTTCCCTGCCGAGGAGGGAATGAGGCTGGCTCTGTTTGCCTTGAAAATGACACAGATTTGAGACTATTTCCCCTCCTGCAGATTTCTCCATTGAGAGGAGCATGGAAGACATTACTATTTATAGTGCACAGTACGTGTGCCCAGCAGGACATCCCCAAGCAAACATCCTACCAGTTTGGAGGTGGGATGCTTTCCAGCTCCGTGGCCCCCAGATGCCCTGTCCCCTCTCCCAGGGAGGTGGGAAATCACACAGGGACACCACCCATCTCCCCTCATCTCTGCCTTTCTCTCTCCTCTTTTGAGATGAGATGTTCACCCCCTGCCGCAGAGCAGAGCGTGAAGCTCAGAGACAAAGCAAGTTTTCAGCACAAATAATGCAAGTCTTAAGGGAGGAAAAGGGCCCCAAAAAATGAAGGTATAAGGGAGCTGCATAGCATCTGCAAAGTCTGTTTTGGGGATGGGCAGCTTGTGTGTGTGTGTGAAATGAAGATGGAAACTTGGCTTAACTAAAAGGGTTTGAGAGATTCAAGGGGATGAGGTCCAGCAGTGGGAGCTGGGATCTGTCACTGCCCTCCCTGCCTGACCACCTGGGTGTTCCTGTGTGGGTTTGGGATATCAGAACCTCTTCATCTAAGCTTAATCTTGATATGGAAAAGATAGCTGACAATGGCAATAAAAATAACAGTAAGCAGTTGGAAAGGCCCAGCTCAAATCATGCTCTGTCAACAGCTTTGCAATCTGTATAAATATGAGAGGAAAGACAAACAGCTGTGATTTATCTTTAAGAATGTGAGTATCCATTGTCATAGATTTAAATTAGGATGTTTTACTTGTCCTGTATGTAAATTCCTCCTTGGCAAATAACCCATGTCCACTAATGTATGTGTATTTTGAGTCTGTATAGTTTGGGTCTCTATGAAATACAATGAAATTTGATAGCACACAGAAATACTTGCATGGAATGTCAAATTTTTTGTATGTGCTTCTCACATATCCATAAATGAGTTTACACATTTCTAATTACTCATTCAAAAAGAGACTTTACAGCACTTTTAAAAGAGAGCCAATTTTTTCCCTACTGTGTTCTGTTTTTACAGCTTGTAGAAAGCTTATTTAACGAAAGTTTAAGTAATCAGCGAAAGTCATTTCTGAGCAAAGACTGACAGATATGAAGCCTCTTTTCACACTTCATAAGAGGTGGAGAGGGTAGCCATAAAATTTACAGCTGAATGGTACTCTGTTCAGCTTAAGTTATAGAATTATTAGTGTTCCAGGCATGTGAGGGGTTATAGGGAGATGAAGTATTTAAAGTGATTCTCTATGTTTTGTGTAGCTGAGCTCTGAGTGCAATACTAATAACAACCCACCCTTCCAAAGGCAGCGACCTGCACGTCCCATGGGGCTGATGTTGTGCTAAAAATACGTGTTTGCAGCTAACTGAGCTTCATGATATATTAATAAAACACCAGCAACTTGTTCCCTTTGCAGAGACTCACCTCTGGCTATGAAAGTATGAATTCCTGGGATATGGAAATGAGCACAAGGGGTGTGTGGGTGAGGAAGAAGTGGGGAGGGACGTGGCACTGTCAGCATCTCTGTCCCAGCCCCTGCAGCACAGGGACAAGGTTTTGCTGTAGGAGAGACCTGGATAAAGAGTGCTGGACAGTCAGTGACTTCTGCAGGTTGTGACCAATTTTTTAAAAGGGCTGAATAAAAGAGGGAGAGCTGGTCTGTGTTATGAGACTGAGAAATGGGAAATCTCCCTTCCAGCTGATAGAAATGAGCATGGCTTTTAGAGGTATCTGTAGGCATTTGGATGTGACTTGTTCTAAATACCATGTAGTGGCCACATATTGTAATCGTGGGCATTACATACAGATATTTATCATTGAATCAGAGAATGGTTTGGGCTGGAAGGGATCCCTAAATGCCATACAGTCCAACCCCCTGTCATGAGCAGGGACATCTTCAGCTAGACCAGGTTCTTCAAGCCCTGTCCATGATAACTTTGCAAGTTTCCAGGGACAAGGCACCTTCCACCCCCCTGAGAATCCTGTGCCATTGTTGTGACATCTTGGTAAAAAAAATTCTTCCTTATGACAACGTTAAGCAAACAAAAGCAATTACTAAAGGATCTTCAATATTTTGCTTGTTTTTTCCATCCTTTCAATATGTTTTTGTTGGTTATTCTGTTATGCTTTAGCTGTACCTGTTTACCCAGGTACAAAAACCAGAAAATCTTTTGTAATTCTTTAAATTGTAGGAGATGGAATCAAGTGTTACTGCAGTCAGCTTCAAGGTTGGCCAAGAACTGAACTGGGGAGGCATTTTCCAACCTCACTTCTCAGCCCTGGAGAGCAGAGACACAAGGAGGTGACCCAGTGTACAGCTGCCATGAGTACATGGTTTAAATACACACAGTGTAAGGTTTATATTTTTTTAATTTGCTTTTATGTGAGCCAAATACAAGCAGCCTTATAAAGCTCACTCTTGCACCAGATTAAAGTGGTGTCTTGGTAGCATTTATTGGTGGTTCATAAATCATGGTGGCACTTTGTTACTGTCCACAAGCTGGTTTTGTTGTTAAAGGTTTCAATCATGAAGATGTACAGCATTATTCTGGCACAGTTGCAGTCCTACAGAAATGATGCTGAAGCATTTTTGGAGGCCTGAAATTTCTGGATAAGCTGTGTGTATGGAGTGATGTTGGAAAGCTGAGGCATGGGACACCTTTAGCTGCTGTGTTTAGAAGCCCTTTAACTAAATACATGAAATATTGTCCTGTGTCTTTATGCAATTCAGGAAAATCACTCACCATGCCAGTGTGCAAATTCCCAGAGTCTCCCTCCGACATCTACTTCAACTCAGTTTAAGGTTTTCTGGGCGCTGAACACTTTGATTTCTGGTAAAAACCTCAGTTCCAGGGGCAGTGCCAGGATTTGTCAGACCCAACATGTTTCCAGTTCAGGTTGTTAATACCAACAATTCCCAACCCTATTCCCTTGACTCCAAACTGTATTCGGGAGGCGTTTGGTGCTCCTGCATTCAAACAGTTAATTTTCACTATGTTCTGTTAAAGAAAAGGAAAATTGTCACCCTGTCATTTTAGAGTCTGACACTAAGCTTGTCAAAAGAGACAGCTGTTAAACTGAATTACTGTTGACACGCAGAGAAACGGCCCTTGCCAGATGTAAAGGACATCTGCGGCAATGAAGTGGTACAGGGTGGCTTTTAAAATGTGGTCATACTGGTATTTGAATAGAGCTCTATGGCATTAAAACGTGGCCTTGACTCAGACAGTTTAAGGCAGCGAAGCAGAGCCAATGCCAAGCACAAAGAAGTGCTGATCTGTTGCTGTATCCATAACTTAGGCATGAATATGAAAACAGTGCAGTGTCAAAGCTATTAAGCTCTTATCGTGTATCCAGGAGGAGGTGGGTTTAAAACACAGTAGGAAATATTTTGTATTTCTGGCTCCTCGGCTGCGCGGGTAGGTGAAGTGGAAATTCATAAGGTGGATTATGCGAGGAATGAATGGAAATAAGTCATCTTGTCTTCGGCTAACAACTGCTCAGACAAGAATTGCAAAGGGCATTAGGCTTAGGAAGGGAAGCTGGATGTGCCTCGCCAGCGTTCCTGATAATGCTCCCGGGATGTGGAGCACGTGGTGGGTGCTGGGGAGGTTCCCCTCTGGAGAGGGAACAAATAAAAATGAAAATTTTGAACAGAGAGACCTGTGAAATTCTGCTTGCGTATCTTAATGTGATTTTCCTAATAAAAGAATCAGGATACCAAATCAATATTGTAAAAAAATAGAGTTTTTGTGAATATTTTAGAATTTAGCAATTGAACCCACAGTAGGGAATTCTGCACATTATATAAGAGTGGAAGTCTTTGATTTGCATGTCTTTAGTGTAGGAATAAAGCTGTTTGGGGAAAAAAAAAAGTATCAGTTAAGCAATTTTGCTAAATGTATGAAAAATGAAATGTTATGAGATGAAGCATGTATTCATTATGAAATGAAATTGATGTTTGACGCTAAAAAAAATTATTCAGGCCAAACATCATTTTGAATATGTTAGCAGATCATATCTTGATTTAGTTGTGTGTTTAGTGATAGCAGAAAGCAAAGAGTTTCCATCTGGAGGGAAGAAAGCAAATGGTATTTTTAAATGACACAGGTTAACCTGCTCCTTTCTGCAGGAAAACAACACCACCAGCAATAACAATTTGCTCTAGACGAGAAAAATGGTGGAAGAGGTGGGGCTAAGTGGGATTTTCTTCTTCAAAAGAGGGGATGTTGCTTTCCAGGCACCGGTATTCTGGAATGCTGATGTCAGGTGAGGAGGACTCATTCCTCTGCAGGGTTTGTTTAGGTCTTGAGGCGATTTGGGCTGGTGCCCTGCATTGCTCTGAGGGCATCCTGTTCCCACAGAGATCATCCCATTCCCACTGAGATCATCCCAACCCCATGGAGGTGATCCCACTCCCACAGAGAACATCCAATTCCCGCGGAGAACATTCCATTCCAGGGGAAACATCCCATTCCCACGGAGAGCATCCCATTCCCATAGGGAACATCCCATTCCCACAGGGAACATTCAGCATCCTGTGCTGCCACTGCCCACCACCACAGTGCCAAGAGCTGTAAGATCCATGATCGTGGTCCAGCTGGGAGCCTTCCAGATGGGCAGAGACAGGAGTTTAGTGGGTGATTTATGGAGGGGCTCTGGGCAGGGCTGCTGCCCAAGCTGACCCCAGGCCACCAGCACGTGTGGCCAGCAGTGCTCCCCCCACTCCATATGGCTGTGGTTGGCTGGGTCACAGCAGGAGAAGGTGTAACAAGTCCAAATATCCGTGATTGAACATGGCCCATCCTGAAATCTCATTTATCAGCAGCTGGCAGAGTTCTGCCATGTACTCAGGAGTGTCAGGGTTTAACCTCTGTGGCACAGGCAGCAGGCACAGAGTGCTTGAGCAATCCCCAGGAGTCAGGGCATCCTGCTTTGTCGTTGCTGGGAAGCTTTGGAGAGGAGCAGTCAGGATAAGAGAATATGGGTATGTTTTGGGGTTCAGGATACTGGGAGAGCTGGTTCCTCAAGAATAACTTTGATGAATAAATTTTGAATGTATTTTAGTCTGTGGAATGTAAGGGAGCAGGTGGCTGCCCAGCAGGAACATCCCTGGGAGCCACTGGAGCTTCCAGCCTGGTGGAGTAAGGGCAAGACAGATTTGGGAGGAAATTCCTTTACAAAACACTGGCACAGGCTGCCCAGGGAGGTGGTGGATGCCCCATCCCTGGAAACATTCAAGGTCAGGTTGCACAGGGCTGTGCTGGGAGAGGGATAATCCTCACCCTGCCTGATACAGGAGTTATTTGGTCAAAACCTCCTGTTCATCTCCAGAAGGAAGTTGATTCTGCAATAAAAAGAGCTGAAATCTCCAACCCCCTTTTCCCTGCTCAGTGCTGCAGATTTTAGCCAGAGCAGACTCACCCATTTCCACAGGTTGAACTTTACTGTAATGATAAACTTTTTACAAACAAGTACAAAGTGGAACATTTAAATAAACAGGAGCAAGCTTATTATTAGATGGCAGGTTTTTATTTGATAGCTCTTATAATGCCATCGTTAGTTTATTAAAGCTTACCATGAAAAATCTCTTTCTCCTAATCTAAGCTCTTTCATAGAGCTTCCCACTTTGATTGACACCAAAATAAAATAACTAACCTATAAATTATAATGTACGGTTTAAATGATGGATAAATGCATTATTTGTAAGGCATTGCAAGGATCAACATATGCAATTTCTAGAAAATAAAAAATATTTTACGCAGATAATAATAGGGCAGAACTCAGCTCTTTTTGTGAACATTCTCACTGCATACTGGTATTAGGTGATCCTTAAGGCCCCCTCCAACCCAAACTACCTCACGATTCTATGTAATTTTTAGTAATCAAACAGATCTGGAAAAAAAAAAAAGCCTGATGTTAACAGCCATTTCAACATCAGCATGGTCAGCCCCAGGTCAAAAATCTAAATCATAGGATCACAAAAATGTTTGGGCTAAAAGATACCTCAAAGATCACCTCACTCTAACCTTCCTGCTGTGGACAGGGACGTTCCAGCAGATCAGGTTGTTCCAAACTCCATCCAAATGAACACTTCCAGGGATGGGGGAGCCACAATTTCTCTGGGCAGCCTGTGCCAGGGCCTCCCCACCTGTGTGTTCTTCTCAGAGATACCCCCAACTTCACCAGTTCCCAGGAAGTAAATTCTGTCACTGAAGTCACCCCAAAACCTACGTCTGTAAATACATCCCTACTCACCTGTCTGATGATGTTGGAAAGGCAGCTTTCCTTCCCATCTTTTTCATGCCAAGGGATGAAACTCCCTGAGCTCCCTGTGTTCCCTGGGAGAGGCTCTGTGCCTGGACAGGCAAGCAGGGCTGGGTTAGTCCAGCTGGAGATCTGTGCCCAGGCTGAAGTGTCCCCTGCAGTGTTGCAGACACGGGAACTAAGTCATCTACCAGCAGAAAATAATACACAATGGCTCCTTATAATCCGCCTGTTTGTTGGGAAAACAGGGATCTCCAGGGAGGGAAGGACTCCTTGCTACTTTTTACACACCCTATTTTAAATTGAGGTTTTCTTAGTTCAGCATTTATGTAGCCTGATAACTGTCCCTTACTGGAAAAAAACCTTGGATAAATGGAATTTGCTCTGTCAGGACTCTGCCTTGCTCAGTGAGGCCACCTCAGAGCTCTGGTGCTTGGTGAGTACCATTAATGGATTTACATTTGACTCTGCAAGTACCAACATGGAAAATGTGGTTCTTGTCCCCAGAGTTTTGCAGCTTAAAATGAGTTAATAGCACATCTCAGGCTAGATCTGAGTACGTATTTTAAATTACTAATTTACTTCTTGAATTTAACGTTTCCTCCTGCTTAGATTGTGATTTCTATGAATAATTTCCTGTATAAAGGTTTTGGGTTTTTTTTCTCTCTTTCTTCATGGTGCAAATCGAAGAAATATTTGGAAACTGAGGTGATTGTTACCTTTCCGTGCTTGGGTGTTCATGGAGTGTTTCTGCCCAACACCTAAAATCCGGTTTCCAAGGCTGGAGGGAGCAAAAGGCAAGTTTTGTAAAGACAAAATGAGACCAATGGAGAGAAATTCCCTCCCAGCACACTGGAAACCTTCTCAACAATAAAAACCATCAAAGGAACCACGATGTGTGTGAATGTTGTAGCTCCATGTTCATTCCAAATACAAGGCAACATTTCCCCTGGATTTATGGAGCTTAACACTGCGGGGAGTTTGGGATCTTCACAAACTATAACCCATATTTTAGTGGTGCCAAATCTTTTGTGATCCTGGCTCGTTTGTGATGGGAATGGGCTCAAGATAAGGTCATGAGGAATTATATTGTTCCTTTATTTCCCCTGTGTGGAATTCTCAAAAGCCAGTTGCTGACTGGGTTGGTAAATCACATCCTGCATAAATATATTGATAAATACCAATATATCTTCAACTAAGAAGAATCAGAGATGTCCCAAGGAGGAAAATTACTCCTTTTTCTGTTCTTGTTTGCATTGAAAATGTTTCTTGTTTCTATGATTTTTCTTTAGAATATCTTTCTGGAAGCCCTGCGAAAAGCCAGGTAATATATACTTACATATCCTTAGTCCTGTCCCACGTCCATGTTTTAAGATTAATGTCACAGGTACAACTAGTTCTTCCAAATGTCACCTTTTTCTCTTTTTGACCTTAAATGTTAAGGTACTCTTCTTTATTTTCTTTTCAGAAATTCTGTTCATTACTCAAAATGAACATGCAGCAAATAGAAGTTTTCTCTAAATAAAGTGAAACTCCATTTTTTTTGCATCTCTTTTCTTGTGTAATTAGCTATCAGGTTGGTGAAGGGAATCTGATTTTCAGCAGAGGAACAGAGTTTTCTTTGTTTTTGCTTTATCTATAGGGATTTTTCATATTTTATAAAAGCTCTAGGTACAGGTAAAGATCAGAAAAGAGGAGGGTAGGTACTGGTGTGCTCACTGAGTAGCTGATTTAGAGAAATGGGGGTCCCCTGGGCCTGACTTGCAGCAAAATGACCAAAACACTTTGCCTTTTATTTATTTATTCAGCTACTTAACGCTCCTTACTGTTTCTCTTAAATGAATTAATTTACCCTACAAAGCACTCTTTGCAATAATCAATGACTCATTACACTGAAAGCCCGCAGGAAATACTAATTAAATGAAAAATGTGCAAGAGGAATGTGCAACTTTTGTATTTCTAACGACCCAGATATTCAGTGCTTTCCTTTTTTTCCTGAGTTCTCATAAGTTACTGGAGAGGTTTTTGCCTTCAGCCACAGGGAGCTGAGGTGGCTTGGGGGGTGGTGATACTTCCCAGACATACCAAATCCAGTTCATTTATCATCAATATCCACAGGAAATAATAATCTGTTTATACATCACATTTCTCTGAGCTCTGCAAGGTTCTAGTTATGAATTCCTTCCAGCTGCTTTTCTCATTCCCACAGCAGAATTGCTTGGGAAGGGTTATCCCTTATCCATCATTTACTCCAACAATTATTGACTGATAGCCACTGGTAATTCCAACTCTCCAACAATCTTTGATAAAGGTTTTGTGTTGTTATTATGCTCTGAAATGTCTCCTCACTCATAAGGGCCTTGAACTCCAGGCTGGGTACTTGACACAGCCACCTTTTTGGGATCTTGGAATAGGAAGAGCTTAATAATATGGAAGATGAAGGTTTTATATGGATAGAAATGCTGAAAATGAGGGTGGGTTCAAAACTCCTGCCCCGTGGGAGGAGCTGTGTCCTGCTCCCTTTAGTGAAGGGATGTCTGGAGCAATTGAGGTTTCTTTTATCCTGGTCATTGATTTTTGGAGAACTTATGTTAAACCAAGCTATGAAATAAAGCAATCAGAACAAGGTAAGGAAAACTCCCCCTCAAACCACCACCAGCACCAAAAAACCCCCCAAAAAAAAAAAAAACCATCTCAAAAAAAAAACAAAAAAAACCAAAAAAAACCCAAAAAAGCAGTAGCCAAGCTCCTTTTCTTCAGATCCTTTGCACTGCTGATTTTGTAGGTTACTAACTTTCTGTTCTGGTTTGTTCCCAACCAAATCACCACTCAGATTTGTTTGTTCTCCCTCTAAATTTTTTTAACATTTTTTGCAGGTTTATGTTTTCTTGACCATCAGTCTGTACCTAAGTTCAAGTGCATTCAAGTATTTCTGCTCCCATTTAGCTTAGCATGTGACCCAGTGCCAGCCCAGGGCACATCCCATCCTGGAAAAGGTCAAGCCACAAACACCAGAAATAATTATTTTGCTTTTTAAGTAAAATGGGAAAAGAGAGAGAATAAAAGAGGAATGAATTCCCCACTCAATTTTAAGGCAGCAAAAATTCAAGTCAATTTAGCTCCCCGTGCAAATTAATGCTCCCAAAGAGCTATAAAATGTAACAACAGGGAGCATGAATTATTTAAAATGGAGGTGACCAAGAGAAATCTGGATGAACACGATACTGCCTCTACTTTTGGTTTACAGACAATAAATTGCATCAAAAATAGAGGCAAAGTATTGAAGATTTTGGTAAAACTTTTTTTCCCAGCTGTAAGTTGTGTTTCTGTACAGATACCCTGCGCTGCAGGAAAGGCAGGGCAGGAAGGGTAAATTAGGGAGAAAAAGAAGACCTCAATCCCAAATGGATGAAACTTGAGGTAGAAATGCCTGGTTTAGTCCCTAACTCTAGATTTTCAGAGAGAAAACAGATGGTGGTGATGGTAGTAGTAGTAGTATTAGTAGTAGCAGTGCACTGCATTTATTTATTCTATAAATCAAGAGCTGAATTTTTTCCTTGCTTCTTTGTAATTTTATTGAAGGAAAATTATAGAAATCTTTTCAGTGTTTCAGGGGATTGATACAGGTTACATTCCTGGCTTTCAGTTTCTCCCTCACCAGGAATTCAGTAGGACTGATGGATTATATAATTTCAGGAATTAGACCATAAATTCTGGTGTCTACAGAACATAAAAGAGCTTGAATTGTATATATATATATATATATATATATATATATATATTTGTATATATCGCTCAACCTGCAATATATTCCTTAAAGACAATAGAAAAAAAGAATTCATATTAAATTGTCTTTATTTGGAGGTACTTTAATATCAGAGGAGATTTGCTTCCAGCTAAGAAAACATTTGTTACAGAACTAAAAATGTTTGATATGCTGCTGTATCAGATAAAGTTTGTTAGTGCACAGTGGCACAGCGCTGATAATTGAAGAGCTCGCAGGATTTTCGGCAATAAAAGATCCCCAGTGAGTGCTAAGCTCAGTGGGAAAATGTGATGTATAAATCTGCAGTGAGAGCAGAGGAACAGAAGGGGAGCAAATCTGAACTCAATCCTGGGAACCCCAAACCACCACCAAAGGACGTTAAAGAGAAAAAAAATGGGAAGAGATGATATCTTAGGGCATAAAAGCTCTTTTCAAAGAATTTTCTTGTTAAATATAATGTTGGACAAGAGACCACAGAAATTCTCATGTCACTGGAGACTCCTGCTGTCGCTTGGCATGTTCTGGTCTGGTGGAGGAATCAGTCTCTAGCCCTGGAATATCTAATTCCATGAGGAGAAATGGTCACTGGAGGTATTGAGGGAGAGAGGAAAAGACCAGGCATGACAGGGACGGCCAAAGCCGATGGACAAATTGGTTTTGTGTGGTGGGATGAGGAACATCGGCTTGTGAAAGACTGATGGCTGCAATGAATGTTTGCTGCACCCTGAGTTAGCCTGCCCTGGGTGATTTCAGGAGGAATGATGAAGGTGAGCCTGGAAAGAGCTGGAGAGGGAACAGCAAAGCCACCAGAGGAATGTGACAACAAACTCCAGAGAGCAAAGGCAGTGCCATAGAGGGGGAGATCACTTGGGCACCTGTTGTGACAGCTGTGACTAAGCATACAATGACCAGATCAGGGTGAATAATGAGACAATCTGCTCATTTTAGAGTGGATATACAAACCCAGCAGGGACATGAAACTGTTTTGCTTTGTTTTACTGATAATGTGTTATTGGAGTCATGTCTCTGACTGTGTCCTAGAGTGGGTTCAAAACAATTACTTACATAACACAGGATATATTGAAGTCAGGGAAAAACAGGGAGGGAAAAATGTGTGTATCTCAATTTCTGGTTAAGAAGGAAAATGAAATTATGTTTTTCTGAATAGATTTATTGATTCCCGTTTTTCCAGCACAGGGATCTCCATCCCAAGGGCTGGATCCCCCTTGAAAAACTTGAACTGGAAAGTAATCAATGAATGAGACTAAGCCCTGTATGCACCCCTTCCCAGCTGTAGGTTCCTACCCTGATAACCACTAATTATTCTAATAGCAAACATCTTAAAAATAACTCAATCAATGCATTTTCCAAAAGTCAGAGTCTCTGGATGCCTCCAGCCATGGTGACAAAGCAGTATTTGGTGCAGGCCCTCGGGTGCTTTTCTTTTGTAATGCTCTGCTTTAGGACCAGTCAGGTGTCTTCTGGATCAGTTTTGGGGTTGATTTTGAGGTGACAAATGCGCTATTTTCACAAAATTTCATCCATAGATGAAAGAAAATTGTGTTTGCTGCTCACAGAGCAGAGTACTGTGTGGGACAACAACAAGGAAAACAAAAGGAAAAATTAAACTCCTAAAGCCAAGAAATAGCAGAGTCCAGGGTAACTGCCTCTGCTGCAAACCTGATTCACAAATAATGGCATTCCATGAAAGAGTCACCACCCCTGCTTTAACTTCAAATGAAAACCATATTGAGAAACCTGGAATACAAAGAAAAGACTTGTGGAATATAAATACCTGGTGGGTGCAGCCAACCAGCACAAAATTTCTTTGGAGGGAGCTGGAGCTCAGTCCTTGCTGGAGTTCCCTGAGCCTACAGATCATCGTGTACAGGGAGTAATTACAGCAGGGTTTGTCAACTAATTTGGTGGAGGGATGAATTCTTTATCTATTAATCAATGTAGGGAAGCATGAAGCACCTATAAACCATTCATCTCACTTTAGCTTCTTGTTTACCTTTAATTAGAGTTGTTCTGATTTGATTGGGAAAAATGGAGGTACCTTGGAATAGAGAGCTGGAAAATCTTGGATAGCACTTCCTGTTGAGGGATTCTCAGGGAAATGGGTCGACTAGTTTGGATTTTTATTTCCAAAGTGAGCACCTGTAAATTGCTCACTGGATAAGACCCCTAAATCAGAGGCAAATAAAAGGATGGTCACAGTGCCAGCACCTCGCCAATGAGAAGGAAGTTTGTAGCAGCGTGACTTTTTAATTTACACCTGCTGTGGGTCACCTCTCTTTTTTCACTTTTCCCATTCCTTTATTGTTATATTTATATACAAGAAAACTCTTCATTAGGAAAATTTCATTTCTTCTCCTATTTCTTTACCTGCAATTGAAACAGAGTGAGATCAATGTTTTTATTTTATTTTATTTTATTTTATTTTATTTTATTTTATTTTATTTTATTTTATTTTATTTTATTTTATTTTATT
>VZUI01042636.1:0-22739 GCA_013401135.1 Cettia cetti
GTCCGTCCGTCCGTCCGTCCGTCCGTCCGTCCGTCCTTCTGTCCTTCCCTTCTCTCAAAGAAAGAAAAAAAAAAAGACAAACATATACCCCACAGACAAAACTATACAATGAAATAGAAAAATTTAAAACACATAAATAAACATAAAGGAGAAGGCAGAGGTGGAACAACAAAAAAAAAGTGGTCTTGCAAATTGGGTGTATGTATGTATGTATGTATGTATGTATGTATGTATGTTTGTATTTGCTTTATGTCTTCATATAGTAAAATCAACTTTCACAAAGCTTTCAAAAATCATAAATCTTCAGTCACCAGTAGCCTCCCTTAACTCTGGGTATCTAAAAGGTGTTTTCTAAGACTAAACTAGACATCTACACTGCTTTTGCAGGCTTTGAGAAGCCCATGGCCTCCAGAAACCACTGTGACTATGGAGCGACTCCTTGGAATTCAGTGTTCTCACTGGAACAGGCCCTTTGGTGACTCATTCAGCCCTGGGAGTGCTTAATCTGAAGTTAATTTCTCTATGCTTTGATCAGCCCTGTGTGTTGCATTTTGCTCATGCTATGGAATTTTGTACTCGGAGCACACACTTGCATTGGAGGAGGATTCATTGGGCACAGGAGCTATGGGAAGTGGAGAAGAAGAATTCCAACCTTTACAGACTCACAGACTTTTTTGAAAGTTGTTGCGGTTTCTCCCTAAATCTACTGACTGCATTCTTTAATCAAAAAATCAGCTTAATGATAGTTTATAACTATTGTTATTGTTAACTGTTGTTTGTACTATAACTATGTACAAACTGCTGAATAACTCCAAACAGGTTTATACAGGCAGCTCTTACCCCCAAGAATATTTGTGTGTGTGTATATATATAAAATTTACATTATATTTTTCTGTTTATTCTTTCTTTATTTCGAATGGGTTACCTGCAGACTAAAGAAAACTTGCTTCAAATGCATGTGGAAAATAGTTTACATGCCTGGGATTATCAAGGTTTGCAAAATTATCATAACTTTTTTCTTCCTTTTTAGCATTTCTAATTTTGCAACACAATTTTTAAGAAACATGGAGCATAAGGCAACTTGTGTAACACCACTGATACAGTTTATTCCTTATCTGCATAGAAAACAATAAAATAATTTAAATAACTATAAGGTGATTAATGCCTTTAGTTCTCTCTAAATTTGTGTTGTGATGGATGCAAACAAGAGTGAGGGATTCTCACTATGAGGGACCATGACAGAAGCCTCATCCCTGCAGGTTTAGGGGAGGATGAGCCATGGGTTCCAGAGAAGCCCCTTCCACAATCACCCTCAGTGAGAGCTGATGGCACCCTGGTTACCTGCTCTGCTTTGCAGAGCTCTCAGAAGAGTGAAGTGAAGCTGGTACTGAAGGTGAAGAAGCGATTTAATTTACTATTGTGAGAGGACACCTTACTGGTTTCAAAAAGAGTTTCATCACCTGTTAGATACTACATGTAACTGCATGTTTTCTTAGTACCTCTGGGAGGGAAGAAAACCAAGGTGGGAGAACTGAAGTCTCCTTCACAATCCTGGTTAGGAATTGATTAACTTACAATAGCAACTTTCAAATTCCTCTTGTTTTTCTGACCAGAAGCCCCTGTTACTGTTGGATGCCTTTGCTTCCAGTTGGTCCTGCAAGCCCAAAGCACTTCTGGGACTGTGGGCTGGCCCCTGTGTCCTGAACTCCTCTGGTGACCAGGACTGACCCAGTTTCCAATGGACTTAGTGGCAAGCTGCCCGCTGGCTTCAGTCAGCAAGTGCAGCTCCAGAAACCACGTCACTTCTGATGAGGCACGAGATGGAAAGAGCAGGGGTTGACTTTCGGGTCCTAACATTGAGCATGTGGGGTTAACAGCTGGAAAAATAATCTGCCTTTACCTCCAGGTGTGTTATCCAGCTACCTGCCTGTCTCTATATAGTTCTTCTGGAGCAGATGTAGAGAAGTTCCTATAATAGGCTGAACAGCTTATGGAATATTTTGTTTGTAAGCTGTTTCAAGGGTATTTTGGGATGTGTTCAAGGTCAGGTGGGATAAGGTTTTGAACAACCTGTTCTAGTGCAAGATGTTCCCTACCCACAGCAGGGCCATTTGAACTAGATTATTTTTAAGGTCACTTTCAACATAAACCATTCTGTAATTTTATGATATAGTAACCATTTTATCTTTGTCAAAGGCATTGGTCTTAAACTTATTTCAAGCCTTTGGAAAATGTATCTTATTTTGTGTCTTTTCTCAGACAGAAGGATATAAATCTAATTTGTGGAATTTGAGGTACATTTTCACAGCCTAATAAATTAATCAACACATAGAAATAGTTGCCACATTTAATCAAGACCTCCTGCAAAAGATTGTTATCAACAATGCATGAATCATCAGGTTGTTCCTTGCTAATTTATTAGTTAATACAACAATAAAATAAGATAAAGGTTTTCTGTAAGATACACTATCATATTTAAAATGGAACAAAAAAACTTTAGATAAACTGAAGATATGAGATAATATTTTCCAGTGAATGATTAAGAAAAATATATTAAAAAAATCAAGTATAACAGAGGAAAATGCAGCTCCTGAGAACTTAGCATACAAATGGCCAAAAAAGAGAAACCAAGGAGAAACTGCTGTTTGATCCTTGCAAGTGTCTGATTTTTGTCAGAGAGGGCTGGCGCACTACCATCCCAAGAGAGACACAGAGACCACAGCGGAGTTGGAGCGGGAAAAGAGAAAGTTTAATTTTTTCTTGCAGTTTATATAGATTTCTAGAAATGAGACCACATTGGAAGACTAAGGCTCAATCTCTTCAACTCCACTGGTCTGAGAAAGTGTCCATCAATTGTCCCTCTTACAGAAAAGAATGTAAACAACATAGAGAATTATGAAAAACATTGCTTTGTTTACATGAAAGTGTGTGAGAAAATTCTGACTCCAATTTAGAAGGTTGAAAAGCAGGGCGACAGAGGGTAGTTCAGGATGAATCTGAACAGTTCCAAAACTCTTCTTGTCAGAGACACTTGGAAGTCCAAACTTAATTCACTCAAGAAATGCATGTTGTGGTTTAGACACTGACTTTGGAAACAAGGAAAAAGAGAAGAGATAGAACATTCTTCCTGAAGCCTAGGGGAATTTAACAGGAAATCTTTTTTAGTGTCATTTCTGAGCTGTTATTTTTTTCTGTTTCTTGATGTCTGAGGGATAGATGGGCAAGGACTAACTAGGCAGAATCCTAGCCCCATGTCGCTACCCAAATAAAAATTTTACTGGAAATGTGAACCACAGTAGGTTCCAAACTGAAATTTATGTCTTTTATTCTAGTATAATAGTATATTCTATTATAGTTATTCTGGCTCATTCTCGTGTAAGCTAAGCATTACCACTGGAGCATTCAGACACCCAGAGTGGTCACACTGAATTTCACATTCATTCAGTTTGGTGGGTTCCATTTGTCCCTAAATTCTCCCAGGTGTGTTTTTTCTTTTTGTGTGTGTGTGTGTTTTTTTTTGTTTGTTTGTTTGTTTGTTTGTTTGGGGTTTTTTTGTTTTGTTTTTTTTTTTTTTTAATCACTTTCAAAGAAATTTCAATTTCTTTGAAATTGTGTGTGCATTTTCCAAGACAACCCAAGTGACTTATCCAAAGTGGTCCTGATTCACTACTGGTCAGTGTGACCTGACCACAGCTGCCTTTACACTGTCACTAGAAAAGTTGGATGGTCCATCCCTGGAAGTGTTTAAGACCAGGTTGGATGAGGCTTGGAACAACCTGGGATAGTGGAAGGTGTCACTGCCCATAGCAGGGACTGGAATGAGATGATCTTTAAAATCCCTTCCAACCCAAACCATTCTGTGAGTCTATGAAAGTTTTTGGGAAGACAACTGTGGTGTTAAAGCAGAGGAAAGCAAAACAACTTGATATTCTCAGGGCTTTATGGAGAAAAAGCATTTTTGTTTATGTCTCTGTGTGTGCACATAAACAGATCCCCAGGGGTGAGCTCACAAAGGCTAATTTTGGCCTGACGAGGTGGATAACTGAGCTGCCCTCTAGTCACGAAAAAGAGGAAGAGAAACACTTGCTGCTTCAGGGAATGATGAAGGAAAACCCTTTCCAGAATTTATTTTTTTCCTGGCACAACAGAACCAAGTGCTGCAGGCTACCATCAGCCTTTGGTGCCACCACCCTTAGAGTTTTTGCTGCTAGCCTAAGAGCTGGGACAACTGGACCTTTCACAGGATGGACTTTTACTTGGAAAGTGTAAGTCATAACTCATTAAGCCTTTGGTCATGTGAAAATTCACATGCACAATTAAAGCCAATGAAATTACTCACAGTGCATCACATCAGGGTCCTGCCTGCCATCTTATTTATTTCCGGTTTGGGAAAACTTTATATATAAGCTTAGCTTCGGGCACAACAGATAGCAGAATTAGTTTATAACTAAGTTATATATAATAGGATGATTTGTTTATAGCAAAAATACACTCTAGGAAAATAACTTTGTCAAAACATCTTTCTTTGGGAAGGGTTTTTTTCAGGTCCAAGAGAGGATTTCTGTCCAGCTATAAGGAATGCTGGAGAACAGCCCAGAGTCCAGGGCAAAGGACAGGGCACACCCAGGTTGTCTCTGTGCTCCCGGATTCAGCCCAGGTGACGGAATTTTTCATCCCATATTCCAACTAAGTGATCTGATACCTTGGTTGACCTAAGGTGGGATGTTTCCCTCTGGAAACTGAAAAAGTCTTCAATTGCTCCAAAAGGAAAAGGAAGCAGATTTGATTATAGAGCATCTTAGTGAGGAATGCATTCAGATTTATATTTTATATTAAAGTACCAAGACTTTCATTGCTACAAGCTTGAGAAGAATGTTTTTGGAATGATATCCTGCAAAAGAGTACATTTTCAGGTCTTCACTAGAAAAACACTGTGTTCCCTATTTTGTATTCTCTCTGGCATCTATTATTTGGTAATTTTCCATTAACTTTGAAGCACTGTTCAAGCACATAGTTCTTGTCAGTAAATTAATAAACACATTTATAATTTATTAATATGCAAATTCAAATTTGTATTAACTGGCTTTACAGTCAAGAACCACATATTTATTGTGAGTTATCCCACTAGATCAAATTTTCATGCCACATTTTGATATGAAGACATACATCAGAAGCACCAGTTCTAATAGAGAGTAGGTAGCTCAAAAAATTCCAGTCTTTTTCATAAGATGAGAAAGTAGCTCCCAAGTACGTTCACTAAAGTGATCCTTTTCCTCCAAAAGGACAACTTGCTGTCAGTAACACAGAGGAATCTGTGGTGTGTTTAATAGAGAAAGTAGTTAATCTGTCTTTTTAAAATAAATCACAAATGGATGAAATGATTATTAAGCAGAAATGTCATCTGCAAATTTTTTTTATTTTTTCCAATGTAATGGAAAAAGAAAAAACGACAGCTTATTTTTATGATTCTTCCTGCTCTCTATAAACTGCAGCAGTGCATGCAAAAGATTTAATTCCAATAATGTGTTTTGTTCTTTTAGGCACTCAGTCTCTGATAGAAATGGACAGAGAGGAACAGAGATTTAATTGGAATAACCTCTAGCTTGGTGTTGATTAGCTTGGCATTTAAATAATATTTCACATACAACATTCAGCTTCCTGCAATATGATTAACATTATCTCTAATTTCATTTTATAAAGGAATGTAAGAAGAATATTATTTTCATAAGTAAGACAATAACTCATCACAGCATGGTAAATTTCCATAGCATGTAAGTTTTGTCCAAAAAATTAGAGGAACATCATATTATTCCTAGTGAAGTGCCTTATTTTTATTTATTTACTTTTAAAAACAACACCTTATAGTTATATGATGAGAATATGCTCCAAAGTAAATTGACATGCACAGCAAGTTCCACCTGAACATGAGGAAGAACTTCTTTCCTGTGCAGTGACTGAGCACTGAACAGATTGTCCGGAGATGCTGTGGAGTCTCCCTCACTGGAGATATTCCAGAACTGTGTGGGCACAGTCCCGTGCCCTGTGCTCTGGGATGGCCCTGCTGGAGCAGGGAGGTTGGACAAGTTAAAAGACCCACTCTGGTCCCTTCCAACCATGTAAAGTTTTCACAATTATTTGTCATACAACCTGCAAGAAAACACCTTTCCCTCAAAAAAAACCCCCCAAAACAATGCCCCCAACAAACTGCAAACTTTGATCCTCCGTTGTGATCCTTTGATGAGTATAATAAGAAAAGGCCAACTGACAAGGCAGAAATGGTATCAAATGGAACCCAGGCCTTTCTTTTGGAGTATTCGGACTCAGAGCTGTTCCCCTTCTTGCTCTGAGCCTTTCCAGCCCAACTGAAGCAGTTCCTATCAAGGACTTTTCCTAAAAGAGCCATAGGGGAGTGTTTTCCGCCCCATGCCTCTCTTCCATCTCACTTATTCATCTTTACTGACATCTTAGAGTGTTCTCCAGAGATAGACGGATTTACTTTGGACATCTCTCAGTAAAATGAGTCTCCAGTTTTTAGATTTGTAAATAAGTGAAAGAATTTGGATGTTTTTCTGCCTAATTGCTGAGTTACTCAGAATGAAGACCCAGTGAGAATCAAATAAAAACAAAGGTAGGGATTCTCCAGGGAACATCAAGAAAGAGATATTTAGAAAACATTGGATGCAGATTGAGGGAACCAAAAGCATGATAGGTGTGGATTTCAGAGGGTCTGAAATATACTGAGTTGTTCCAGAGGACAGAGAAGGACAACAGTGTTGGGGAAGTGTCTGGAGCACAAACCTGATGAAGAGCAGCTCAGGAATTTAATCCAGTTTAATCTGGAGAAAAGAAGGCTCAATGGGGGAACCTTGTCAGTTTTTCCAACTCCCTGACAAGAGGTTGTAGCCAGGTGGGGATCTGTAACAAGTGATAGGACAAGTGGAAATCGCCTCAAGTTGCACCAGGGAAGGTTTGGATTGGATATTAGGAAAAGTTTTTTCACAGGAAGTGTGGCCAGGCATTGGAATAGGCTTTTCAGGCAAGCAGTGCAGTCACCACCCTGAAAGTGTTCCAAAAATGTGTAGATGTGGCACTTGGGGACATGATTTATTGGGGGGCTTGGCAGTGGTGGGTTAATGGTTGGACTTGATGACCATGAAGAACTTTAACAACCCCAATGACTTTATGATTCTAAGCCCACCTTGGCTGTACTTGGACTAGCACTTGCTAGAGAATAAAGAAGGAAGGAGGAAGAAAGAATTAAGAGTGAGGATTTTAATACAAGTTCAAGAAAATTATTTTCAACAGAAGAGCATATTTGTTACCTCTCTGCAGTCAATTACTTTCTCAACAGCAAACCCTGTATTGGTGAGCAGCCTTCCTGAAATGTGAACTCCCTGAAACATTCAGATATCTGAATCCTGAGGAATCCTACAGCCTTCAGCTAAGACACTCCATATTTACCCTGATTAACCATGATTATGCTCTGCCTCTACAAAAATAAGTAGACAGAAATCTGTTTGAGCATAAGGCTACAAATGCTGTGTTCATGTGTAATTCTGTGTGGATCATGAGGTCGAGAGGCTGAAGCTGAATATATATGCACAGGTTTAAGGCTCTGGGCATCAACTGTTATTTATGCTTGTGTTTAGCACATAGACTAATGCTGCTCTCGTGTCTCTGAACGTTAAAACAGTGCATTGTAATATTGAGCTGATAAATCAGCCTGCAAATGCAGCCTGAGAAACGCCTGTATCACAAGGCTCTGCTGGATTCCGTCCTGCAAATTGAGGTGTTTTATAAGACAAATGGTCCCTATTTGTTGGACTGTGTAAGTCAGCAGAGTTCCGTGGTGTTAACAGAACTACACCAATTTCCACTGGCCCAGAATCTGACATTTTTCATAGAAAGGAATGAGTCTTCATTTACAGTTTCAGCTGGAAAAATTCATTACTTGGAAATCCTCAGGCTACATTTATTGAACAGAAATTATTGCCATAAGTGTGCTACTTTAATAACCATGTGATCAGCTCAGGAAAAAGCCTTTGCAGCTATTTTACCTTCCTGCATTTTTGTTGTTCTGTTGGGTGTGTATTTGACCATATATTAGCTTTGTCCTAGTTGAGATTATCTGTAGAAACTGAAGAGATTGGGATGAGGGTTGCTGTAAGCCTATGATTTATATTCTGATTTTGAAAAATGAGTAAAACAAAAAAAATAAATATAAAAGTTATGTTTTATTGCATTTTTAATGTAATTAATGTCAAATATTAGAAGTATCATTGCTTTTAAAGGAACTAACTCCTATAAAAATAACAGAACTTGCATGCTTTCATTACTTAGATATGTCCTTGTTAAATCTTAACATATTGTTTCCCATATTTGAAAAAAAAATTGCAAAATATGATAACAAGCTTAATCTTAACATAAAGCCTGAGAAGGGAAGACAGAACCCTGTGAAATAAAGCACTTTTAGAATAATTTGCTATATGCCTCTGATGTTAGATATCACATAGACTTCACTCTGAATACCTTGAAAAACTGTTTTAGAAGGAAAATGAAATCAATATTACATCATAACTGAAAATCTACAGTGTATCAGTAGTGAATCTTAGTCCACCCAGACTGATAATTCTTATTTTTAAATTTATTAGCAAAAGAAAAGATATAATCTTTACAACTGGGTTAAATGGCTTAACTGAGATGAGAACTTTTTTCTTGCTTTTGTTTTGCTTCTTGCAGTTTCATTCTTTGTTGCATGTTTGTTTTTTGTGCATGAGAATAATGAAAGTAAAACTATAATTTTGCCTTTTCGTAAAAGAAGTGCAATTTTATCTTCAAATCTGTTTCCTTTTCATTCTATTTTTCTGTCTTTACGTATGTATGTGCTTGATAGAGATGTATCTTAGATTCAGATTTTTTCAGTTCTACTATAACATGGTTCTATTAGAAAAAAAGCATAATAATAAAACAAGCCCTCCAATCTGTTCTGTTTCAAGTGCATAAATAGAAGGAAAAAATGAGCTGATTTTATGTACATACCTATCTGCAACCTATTTTTTATGCAACCATATCATGCTGTACCCTATAGAGGACTGGCTCTGTAAAAATGTTGCACACAATCCTACAGTGCTGGACATATTTTGCAGTTTGCAAGCTGTCACACCACAGATAAATGCCACAAAAATCTACACCCCATCTTTTAAGTTTTATTTTTGCTTAGATTACACAGGGAGAATAATTCTTGTAGGGAAACATCCAATGCTGGATGCATACCCTGCAATTTTTTCTATTTAAAAATTCCACCTTCTGTGTTAAAATGCCTGGATTAATATATTAAATTATAGTTGTGATAACTCTTGGAATTACTTTTAATAACAATTAAAAATTGCCTTTAAAAAAACTTGCTGCCTACAGTCTCCTCAGTGTGATTCTGAACACAGCAACATCAGACCAGACTGGAGATTTCATGCTACTTTCTACGTTTCAAGCCTTAATATTAAACACTTTTCCTTGCCTAGTATTAGTTTCATATGTTAATATCATTTTTTATTAACATAATACAAATATCACTTGCAGTACTACATCTTTCATTGCTAGCGGCTTTCATATCAAATGTCACAGCAAATTTTATTTTCGCTAATAGATTACGACTTGTACATTGTATTAGTGAAAGTGAACATTATTACAGGATGACACTAAAATTAAAGAACATACTGTACAACAGCACTAACACTCTGCTAAATTCCCTACTCCTTCCGACCCACTCTCTACCCCATTCCACCCCACAAAATGCTATCAGAAGTTCTGTTAGATATTTTAGTGCTTCTTTGGAGAAAACTTCACCTTTTAAGAACCTCGCTATATCCATTGTCAAAATATCACATTATACAATTCACTGGAAGTGAACTTATTGCTAAATACCCATTAGGTTCCCAGGAGATGCCTTACATTAATTGTTTAGTGAAAGCACCCTTAGGCTATCGCTGGGGAAGAACATTAAATGCATAAAAAGAGAAGTTGACAGAGATCCCTGTAGAACAAGATACATCTCCTGGCTTAAAACTTCTCCAGGAAGAATCCTGCCAGTTGCTGCTCAAAATGGTCATTTTGAGGTTATTTTTCCTCATGCTCCTGCCAGCACAGACAGAATTAATCTGAAAGGATAGTGAATGCTGCATCAGCAGAGTCTTCAAAAAGTGATTTTGAACAGCCAAGCTGGGGGTGGTAAGCAAGAAAAAAAAAAAAAAAAGGGTGTTGTTGGGCATTGTTTTGGATCTGAGGTGTCTGTCTGGCGTGCGGAGATAACAAGGAAAAAAGTTGGAGAGCAGAGAAAGTGCAGAACTGATGCTGCAGATGAAAGGAAAACAGAGAGAAAAAGAAAGATGGTCAGGAGAGCGAAGAGGGAAAATGAAGAGAGAAAGGAGGGATGGGATGCTTGAATGAGCAATAATTTCAGAAAGGTTGTAACTAAAATGCCAGCGAGCAGTTCACCAGTGAGAAGTCCAGTTCAGAAGGGAAGGGGAATGATTTTAGCAGCCAGGCACATCCTCTGCTCCTGTCTGCTGTGTCCTTCCTGCCACGTCCCCTTAACACTGTTCTTTTTTATAACATCGACAGCTAATTGATCTCCTCTTGATTAAACATTTAATATAATTTAATCAATTTTACTGTACCTTGTATTTAAATCACCTCTGGAACGAACCCATATTACATCCTGAATTTTTTTACCTCAGAAAGAGATTTTGGGGTTTGGTACTGCTGCCAAAGCACCACAAGAGGGGGCACTAGTTAAACAAGACGCAAGAATGGGATTTTTACTTTTACCAGGTTTTTTTCCCTTTTGTCACTTATAAATACAGGAAAAAAAATTCTCTTTCCCTCCTGCACTAGAGCATTACTGCTATTATTATGCTGAGAATATTTATTCCTATTGGGATAATTAATGGAAGAGTAGCTACCATACAGATTTATTGTAAAAAGGGACACAGAAGACTGACTGTCATCAAAAGTAATTAGCAAAATAAAATTAAGCTTTTGTTCACATCCCCCTTAAGAAAAACCTAAGAAGGAAATCAAATCTTCTTTATTTTGGGCTGAATTTTCACATCTGTTTATGTAACCAACATTTGAAAACACGAGGCTCCTGGATATGGAGATGTGTCTCTATTTTGAACTGCCAGTGCTTCACAGCCTGTGTAGTCATTTGCGTTTGTAAAAATGGTCACAAATTAAGTGAATCCAAGTTTTATTTCCATTTGGCGCTCATTTTGTGCCAGAGCAAATGCCTGCAAGGCTGTAGAAATCAAGGGTGTGTATTCTATGCTTTATATTAGCTGCCCATCTGAGGGGCTTGTTTGTTTGTATTAAACCTGTAAGTACCCCAGTCTGCTCAAGATTTTTCTCCAAACCGTCCAAGAAGGAAGGAAGCATCTTTAGATCTAATTTTGTATTTGGAGAGCTAAGGCAACCAAGTTCTGAAATCACAAAGACCTTCAGTTGCCCCTGAAACCACCGGAGTTCAGGCAATCCCATATATGTAAGTACATAAATAAGAGGACAAGGTATTTTGCCCCATATTACTGGAGAGATCAAGACACTGAAATGACAGACCCACAGTCCTAAACTGCAAGATTAAATTCTGTCCTTGAAAGCAAAATATCTACCCCTAAACTGCCTCTATTCTGTTTTGTGCCAGTTTTGTCAAAGGGCAGCTCTCCAGGTTCATGACCAAGCTACAGGACTCTCACATTCCCAAATAATGGATGCATGTAGTAGTGTTCTTCTTAATAGGAGATGTGAAGAGACTCAAACCCCATTTTCTGGGCTCTCCCAAGATTCTATGACTTTTCTCCACTAAACTTGCCAAATCTGGCTAAATACAGCGCTTCAGACTTAATTACATCACAGCAAACTCCCTGGGGCATGTTCCCACGAGTTCACCCATGTTAAAGATTTGGGGTAAATGAGGACAGCAGCTCAGGAAAGAGGGTGTTCTGTTTTCAGGTATTGGACTTTGTCCACAGCCTGCCCAGCACAGAAATATTAAGCCTCACTAATCAATTTCTATTTTTGGTTTACTGTGGAAAACCAATAGGTTGTGGAAACCACCCCATATGATGCATCCCATCTCCAGCTGTCCTGAGCACACTGATGAACCCTTTCAGTGCCTGTACTGGAGAGTATCATACCTTTCTCATGATTGGATTGAAATAACTTTGCAAAAATGGCAAAAATGTCTCAGAAAGAGGCACTAAGAGGATGAAAAAGAAAGGCATTTTCATTTTTAGCTTAGATCTTAATTTCATCTCAACACAGTCAGAATAGTTTAAGAAATTATTTCACATGCTGTTTGAGTTGAATTCATTGCCCATTGCAATGGAAGGGATTAGTTTCCTTTTCCATTCACCTTGAGCCAGGCTTTTTGTACATCACACAGGGAGGACATCAGCCCTCCCAGAAGAGACCCTCCAAATTGATCAGAGGGGTGGACCAGCTCTGGCAATGAGGAAAGGCTGAGAGAACTGGGATTGTTCAGCCTGGAAAAGAGAAGACTTTGAGGTGACCTAGTTTTGGCTTTCCAGTACCTGAAAGGACCCCACAAGAAAAGGTGAGAGAGACCCTTTAAGAGGGCTTGGAGTGACAGGACAAGAGGGAATGGCTTCAAACTGAAAGATGGCAGGTTTAGATTAGATACTGGGAAGAAATTCTTCCCTGTGAGGGCCATGAGGGCCTGCCCAGAGAAGCTGTGGTTGTGCCATCCCTGGAAGTGTCCAAAGCCAGGCTGGAAAGGGCTAAGAGCAACCTGGGATAGTGAAAGGTGTCCCTGCCCACAGCAGGATGTGGGATTGAATGATCATTAAGTTCCCTTCCAACCCAAACTGTTTTCTGTTTCTGTCATTCTATAAAACACATCTGTGCTAGTGAATCAGAGCACACAGTTTCTTAAAAGTCTCCTTTGGAAAAGCACACGATGTTTATATCTAGAATGATCAGAATCATCAGAATCATCAGTTGGAATATGGAGTACAGCTCTTCTTTCTACAAGGGCACAGGGTATCACCATTTCTGCCCTCCCAGTCAATCCCCTCAGCATCAGTTTTTATATTGGCATTTCTGGAATGAGGTGATTTGACAGACAAATCAGTCATCAAGGTGCTGTCAGCTGAAATTTCTAAAAGGAAATTCTACATCAGGAGAGGCTACAGGATACTTATCATGACAAGCTGAATTGTCCAGTGCACAATTTTTAAACATTTTTTAACAGTGCCAGCAGCTGGGCAAACCAGGGAGCACCACTCTGTCAGATTCATGGCCTGTGGAAGATTCATAAGGAAATCCACTTGCAAGAGTTGCATGTGCATCAGGCTTGGTGTGAAAACCATCCCTGTGAGAAGGAGTGGATATGATCGTGCAAAGAAAACTTTGGGGTGGGTAAGAAAGGAGCATGTTACTATGATATTTGAGGAAAGACATTATTGGTGTAAAATGCAGTCTAGAGGCACAGCTTATCTTGTGGCTGATATCCTGGATTATTTCCCAGAGTATAAAAGCTCAGGAATCTGCATTAGAGCAAAAGTCCACTTAATTTGCTGTCCTGCCTCTGATAGGTTTCACAGGAGCACATACAGAAATGAACCATTTTCCCTGACTTGTCTGTCAAGATTCTGGGATGTTTCTTCTCTGGGATGGGGAGAGACAAGCTATAATGATTCATCTAATGTACTATTTTTTCATTAATGCATCTGATCACTTTTCCAATCACTCAGCATTTGGACTTCACAGCACACTGCAATGAGGATTTCCAGTTTATGGCAATTGCAATGGGTTTTTCTTCTTTAAAACTTATTACCAGGGAATTTTGTTTCCTGCCATCTAGATCTGCACGTTTGAAGAAACAATTAATAAATCTTTTCTGTTCACTTTCTCCACATCAGTTGGAATTTTATCCACCTTTGGCACGTGAGAAGGAACAGCTCAGGGTGGGTTTATGTTCATTCCTTCTCTCCTATGTGGTATAATGTGTTTGTCTCTGAATTCCAACATTCTATAGCCTGGACTAAAACAATCCCAGCTGGCCTAGGCTGCTGTCTGGAACTCCTTTTCACATGGACACTACAGCCTGAGTGATCTTATGGTATAAATCCTGCTGGGCCTATAGAATTGGTCTGACTGCCTACATAGACAGGGAAGGTGTAAAAGACACCCCTGCATGAAAGGTACCTCAGATCCACTGGATTTCAGTAGCTCATTCAAATACTGCACAGTTTGTGACTGCCAATTTGCATAACTGTGGCTGGAGGAGGAGTCAAACTTCAGTCTCTGGG
Organism: Cettia cetti; assembly: GCA_013401135.1. Lineage (NCBI taxonomy): Eukaryota > Metazoa > Chordata > Aves > Passeriformes > Sylviidae > Cettia > Cettia cetti. The sequence continues at coordinate 14,325 of VZUI01042636.1, forward strand.
AAAACTTATGAGTTTGGAAATAGGGAAGGAAAAGCAAAACTCCACTATAAGGAACCATTCTCACCTCCTGGAGTGGGGACAAGAAAATGCTCGAGGGTAGGAAATGTGGGGGAAAGGAAATTTGTGATGTTAAAGATGGTCACTGGAGTATTTCCATGTTTGTCACAATTTAGTATGTCTGGGATAAATGTGGAAATCTGATGTCTGTGTGAGAAAAGTCACCTGAGAGTGTCTTTATAGTCCAGAGAAAGAAAGATGCTCTCCCAGGAGGGATCAGAGGAATCACACTTTAAAGAGTGTCTACTTCATCTTTGGAAGTTCTGGGTTTAGTCCCTGCTTCTCTGGAAGGGAATTTGTCCAACACCTCCCTGTTTGTCCCACCAAAAGCAGGAGAATGCCAGGTAGGGAGAGGCAGGAGTAGGTGTGATAATATTTTGAGCATAATCCAGCCTGAGAGATGTGCTCTAAGAACATCTACTGAAGCAAGATCCTCAAATGAGACAGATGGAAGGAAGGCAGTTTAACTTATGGATCCCAAAAGCCATATAGGTATTGACTTGTTGATTTCTATCAAGACTGAGACATTTTGTGGCACCACCACAATTAAACAGTGAGAAAAATTACTACAGAATATTGGGAAGGTGGTCCAGTTAATTTATTTTTTTTCCTCTAGGGATACAAGCACCTGAATTTCATACACATCATCAGCAGAAACTCCTTCCTGCTGTCTACCTTTCCCCTCTCTCTTCAAGTAAGAGCCTAACCCCAGCACTAACCACTGTGTTTGTTCTTCTGGGAGATTGCTCTCAGTCTCAGACCAAAAGAGTACTTAAATCGTAATTTTTTTTGGATAGACTAAGAAATGCAGTTTCCCGGCTGTGATGTCTCAGTTTTTTTCCTCTTAATAAGCAATCTAACAATTGCTACCTCTGTGCAGAAAGGACACAGGCAGGATTCTACATCAGGACAGGATCCTAAACAGCATTCCTAATTTCATGAGACTGCCCCAATCAGGAGAATTCTCAGAGGGTATCATCCCACATTTCTGTTATCACTGAACACTTGAGAGTGAAAATGTCCCCAAGCCCTAAGGTGCCCCAAAGCATGACCTCTAGAAAGGGAACAGAAATGAGATGATTGACCCTTCACCCTGGAGTGTCCCATGACTGTGACCACAACATAATTTTTAATGTATGGGATAATTATTCAGAGGACTAGAACTGTTGCCATCAGTATATATATATATTTTTAGAGAGAACAATCTCTACTCTGTTAAACACTTATTCTAGATTAGGTAGGGGCAGCTGAGATCCTAATAGGAACACAGGCATTTTGGATTTTTTCTTAATGCACCATGAAAATCTTAATGACCATGGAGCTTCTGGACCAGTCTGGTGGTTTAATACTGACTTATCAGCAAACATAGGGCTTGGATAAGTAAGAGGTTCTTCTTCATCAGCCACTGTTCCAGCTGAACAATTTTGATCACCTCCACACCACAAAGAGCTTCTGTCACTTCCTACTGGCAGGATATATTTCTACTTTAGGGTTAAAACACGTAAAGGCAGAAGATTAAAAATGGACACTGTTCTGGTATTTGAAAGGGTGGGAGTTTATCACGTCAAGTCACATTATCTCAATTTCCAGCCATGTAGTGATAAATGTTTTTGACTCATTCCTATGATGGAATTTCCTCCTCTGCAATGTGAAGAGCTCACATTTTCACAATATTGGCTTAAACTAATCCCATTGACTAACCTCTAATTTTTCTGAAGTTTTGTGTTTTGTTTTTTTTTTCAGAGAAAGACTGAAAATAAGAGAAATAGAAAAGAGCTGTAGTCTAAATTGGTTTTAAGATTATGGTTTGATCACAAACACAAGTCAAACCTGTCTAAGTCCATGCAAATAATTCAGGGAAAAATTCCTTCAGTAACAATTCTGGAGCAATTACATTTCCTTACCCTGAATTGTCAATCGTGTGGCTGAGTGATCAGGTAGAACTGAAAGACACTGAATAAAAGTTATGGTCTTTTTAGATCACTTTTGCATTCAGAACTATTTTCTTGGTATCCTGATTCTGATATTTCTGGAGCTCTGTGATGTCAAAGCAAAGACTTGAGAGCAGGTGACTAGGATGGAATTTTCCCATTGAAAATAGCCTTAGATTGCCCTAAATCCACTGTGAAAATAAACTCTTTGTCCAGGACAGTGAAGTTTGTTTTAGCTCCTGATAAGGCTGGAAGAGACACCTCACTGGGATTTAACTAATGTGTATAGGACTGTGGTGGAGATCAGGCTCCCCAGCATGTAAACACTAAAAGCTGATCAAGCAAAGAAAGAAGTAACACTTAGAGGCACATTTACAAGGAACTTTGCAAAATATCCACTTCTTTTCATTGAAAAGCCCCCTTGTTTACACTTTGGAGGACCCATATTTCTAAGGTAAGGCTTGTGTTTGTGTGAAAACTAATTTTTACTATTGAATGACCAGTTAAAGTGATCCTAGGAGAACCAGACTGGCAGGTACCACAGGGCTGAGACCAGTGTATCCCATTCCCCTCTGGATGTGGCTTCTTTCACCCTAAAAACACCATCATATTAGGCCTACCTACCAAAAGCAAGTGCTTCCAGTTTCCATGGCCACAATTCCAGATCTTGTTACCCAAGAACGCCAATCGCTTGGACAACAGGGTGAGGATTCATCTCAACAAATTCAAACAATTACAGCACAGAAATAATAATCTGTGGGGCTCATAGCATGTCTGAGTAATCAGTGGAAAGAAATAAGCTCTCTGGATAGTTACAGGTTTCGTCTTAGCTCAGGTGTCTAAAATAGGCCATGTAAATGAAAGGAGAGAATCAGACTGCACACTGCTACCAAGTATGTTTTCTGCCTTTTGTTTGCTCTAAAAACATCCTGGCTTCATGGTGCTCAGATTGGTAGAAGCTTTTAGGATTCAATCTGCATAAAGAAAAAGAGAGAGGGAGGAAACAGTCGGGTTTATGTGGTATTACATACATTTGGCTCCATTTTCATATTGATTGTATATATAAAAAAGGGGAAAAGTAAATAAACATAAGGAGGATAATGTCCCAAACTGAGTTTTATCACAAGTGCCTCCTGCTGGGATTGGAGAGAAAAGCTTCCCCTTGAGGGGACAGAATAATATCATTTTAGTTATGGCCATATTCTTCATTTGGAACCTCCTCATCAGTATGTCAATGCATGTTATTCACTGCTTGGAGAGACAATAAAATCAAAGGGCCCATCTTTATCAAGGAACACGGATGTTGCCAACGTTTACACTACAGAAACCTTGGCCCTTAATAAAACCTACATCCAGTAGCGAAGTTATCAAATGGAGTTGTGCTCATTTTCTTTTATACCCAAGGAAGGGGCACAATATATCTTTACCAGCAGCTGGGAAATTAATGCTACAACTAAAATGACATTCCGCGTCTCAATGAATGATTTCCTGTGGGGTTCGGATAGTGGCTGTGACGGGGAGAGGTGTGATAATGGATCTAAGTCCATAATGCATTTATCCCCAGGTGCACTTGCTCAATCTGTTCGTTGTGCAGCTTGTTTTGGGGCTTACTGGGACTTTAAGAGTTTTATTTTTCTGCACTGAGGCAAATAGTTAGGATTCGCTTTAAAAATGTAGGAAAGGGAAGGTTTCTGGGTTTGTGAGGTTTTGTGGAAGGAAGATGGGTTTCTTTGCTGGTTTCACAAAGGAAATAATTGGTATTTTTCATCAGCAGTGCAAAAGAGAACTCTGCTACTGTTTCTTTTAAAATAGGGAAATTGAGGCACACCAGAGGAAACCTTCACAGGCAGATGATGGTGGCTAAAGGCCAGCTTCTTTCTTGTGCCATCCTCTCTTGCAGTGAGAGCAGCACTGCAAGAAACACTTTTCCTTTCACAGCACAAGTGCAAGCAATTTCTAAGCATGTTATATATTAAGGTTCACTTATATAAATAATTGAAAAAGTGCTGCTACATGATTAATAAATATAATAAGCATGTTACAGTCCCAAGCAAAATTTCTCAAAGAGGACACAAAGAACTGCAATAGCTCTTTTAGGCAGTAAGTTTTATGTCATGAGTTTACCCCACTAGACTGTTAAGGAATCTGTATTGAGGAATTAAGCATTTTTGAAAACAGCTCCTTAAAAATGGAACTGGAACGAAGTGGTTTGGTTCTGCCTCTCAGAGAGGTAGAACAATATCTTGGAGTGAAATAGAGAGAATGTTAATTACATACAACTGGCTGGTGGAATATTACAGGTTGGGGATGACTGTGGGGGAAAAAAATAAGGTGTCCTAAGGTTTATTTTGTCTTTCTTAAGGGGGAAAACTCTTGTTCTTTTTTATGCTATTTAAGGAAGATTATTGCTAGTGCCATGGGTACTGCCACTTGATTACATATCTATTCAGCAATTTTAGTACATAATGTTACTGCACTGTTATCATAAATGCATACACATTAGATATCATCTAACCCCACTTCTGGAAGTGTTCAAGGCCAAGTTGGATGGGGAGCAACTTGAGCTAGTGGAAAGCATCCCTGCCCACAGCAAGGGGATGAAATGATCTTTAGGGGCCCTCTCAACCCAAGTCATTCTATGATTCTGTGAATCTATATTAAAAACTATTACTATTATATATTTTTAGTGCTATTGTACCTCTGAAAGCCGGGAAGTGAAATTTCTGGGCAGGGGGAGCTTGGGTAGTTCTGGAAAGCCCTGTACACGTGTACCACATCTACACATTTTTTTTAACACTTTCTGGGATGATCCCTGGACAGTCTGTTTCAAAGCCTGACCATCCTTTCAGAGGAGAAATTTTTTCTAATTTCCAATCTGAATTCCCCCTGGTACTTCCTGAGGCCATTTCTGCCATTTGTTCTTGTCCCATCACTTGTTACTTGGATGAAGAGGCTGCCTCCCATCTGGCTACAGTCTCCTTTCAGGGAGTTGTGGAGAGCAGTAAGGCCCCTCCTGAGCCTCATTTAGTCTGGGATAAGCACCTCCAGCTCTATCAGCCACAAGGATTTGTGCTTCAGGTCTCAGCCCATCAGGCTGCCTTGGTCCTGACTTGTGCTGTCTCACTTTTGTTAATGAAAACTCACCTCCTTTGCCTCAAATTCCCACCATGGTCCACGTGCTTCCTGGCAGGACACTTAGTGGAACTGATCTAGGTGCGCAGATGCTGAACAGGTAAAATAAAGAGCTCCTTCAAGAATTTAGGAATAAGTTCTTTACTGTGAGTGTGGTGAGGTCCCGGCACAGATTGCCCAGGGAATCTGTGGTTGCCCCATCCCTGGAAGTGTCTTAGGTCAGGATGGATGAGGCTTGGAGCAGCCTGGGATAGTGGAAGGTGTCCCTGCCCAAGGCAGGTGGTTGGGATGAGATGATCTTTAAGGTCCCAAACCATTCTATGAATCTATGATTACATCTGATCTCCTAAAATGCCATGGAATTGCTTGGGAAAAAGCATCTTAAAAAAGCAATGTACAGCCGAGTTCCCTGTTGCTCGAAGTACAGTCTGAGTCACTTTCTAGAAGGCTGAGTAGCTTAAAAATCCAAGAAAGGGAACAGCATGTGTTTCTACCCCTAAACCTCAAGGGAAAAAAAAAAAAAAAAAAAAAAAAGAAAGGTTTTTATGGGGGGGAAAAAGAATCCTCAATTATCCGACACAAGAAAACTTCCCGAATCCAGCTCACCTAAGCTATTTTTTTCTCCCTTCTCCTTCCATGAGCAAAATGAATGCTGCAAGCAGGCACAGTGCTAATGGTCTTTTTCCCCCGTCTCTTCCCCTTGCTCCCCTAACCGAAGGCAGAACTGCCGAGACTTCAGGAGCCTCTTCATGCTATCACTTCACAGGCTGGAAGGTGACAGCTTCGCCAGGGACTAATGCAGGGCGACATAATTGAATGTGGCCTGCAGCAAAGCAGCTGCCTGGAGCCACTGTTGATTGTAGCTGTCATCAGGTGGAGTTTGCTGCCGAAAAATACGGTCCGGAGGAATGCGGCTCTGGCACGCAGCTCCGCACTGATGGCTTATTTACTCCTGCCCCTCCAACAGGTTTGTGGTTAATAATTGTCACCATCACACTCTTGAGTGAGCACAGAGGCTCAAGCTCGGAATCATCAATAATCTTCCCAGTAACCTAGCCTTGGAAATTAAACAATGGCCCCAGTATTCCCATTTTCTGGAGGTATAGTGTGTGTTTCAGCTTGTCAGCCTCCTTTTTTATTATTTTATTTTTTTTTTTTAATGGAAAACCTTAAATGATTTTAAAGATATTTCCTATGTATGTTTATTTAACTGTCACAGGATGTGGGAGAAATATAATCTGCTAAATTAGGCATGAAAAACTGTACACAAGGAGAAGGCTCCCTGATTTCTGCCTTGAAAAAGAAGTGGCTTTAATTACAAATTCAGATGAAGAAGCAATCACATCTTCCATTTATCCAGCTTTTTTCATTTCAAAGGATCTCACCACACTGAACAAGCAATAGGTTTAATCTTTTCTCCTTTATTTGGAGATTGTGAAGTGCAGAAGGAGTATGATAATATTTCATATGAACAAGGCTGCAGGATCTCTCTCGTAGATGCAGTAAGTAATGTATATCTCAGATAACACTGATCTTTGCTACTTAAATCCTGCCTAAACCCTTAGAGAAAAAAATAAACAAGCCCCAAGATAAGCTTGATCTATTTTTTGATTAGTATTATTCCTAACAGATTATAAATTGCTTATGCATTATCCAAATGCAGTATACAAAATATAATATACACAGTACCATACACCAAAAAGAATATTTAAAATATTAAGATACATATTTAAATTTAAATATAAAAGACAAACCTTGGACTGTATTAAAATACATAGAGGCTAGTGAAGACAATTCTCTGCTCTCAAATTATTACGCAGTTGTGCTGATAAAATACTACTCAAGTTTAAAAAGAGTAATTTTACTTTAATTACTTGTCATTTGTATTTCTAAAATAAATCATATTGGTGTCAGTGGCTTTTAGACATCCAGTTCTTCCACATCAGTTGGCAACTAAGGTAGTTCAGATACATCAAAGAACTCAAAGTGGGTTGATTAATGAAAAAGAATATGGGATAGTGGAGAAAAGAAGTGAAAAGAGGAATTGTCAGCCTGCACCTACTGGATGGTGTGATTTGGTTGCCTTGCTGTTTGTACGTGCTTGGATTGCTAGGATTTTAGGTTGCTGGGAATGATGGCAAGGGGTTGGCTACATCTGCAGTACAACACTGCACACATATCCCTTGCTGGGAGTGGTGCATCCCTTTGGATGACTTCACAAGGCTCTGCCCAGCCTGTAGCACCCAGACCAGCCCCACTGCAGGCTCAGGAGGTCCCAAAAGGTTTTACAAACCGAGTTTAGCTTGCAAGGAACTCTTCCTGAGTTCTGGGCCTTGTTTGGACTTTGATGACTTTGATTTGCAAAGAGTTCATCTCCCCAGCTGTGCTGTGGTGGGGGTAAAGGAGATGGTAGTTAAGCCTGGTATTAAAATTATTAAGTTTGTTGCTTCTACTTTCCAGCTATGACTACATTATTAATGCTCCTTTGATTTACTGCTAAAGGAACTGTTAATAACATTTTCTCCTTTGTCCTGATCCTGAAAGTCTCTTGCACTGCTGCAAATAAAAAATAACTCTGATATGGGACTATGCACAATAAAAAATGTCTCCACCGTGCTTATCCTGTCTATGAACATCCTGAAAGAAAGCTGTGGCTCTTTTGGATTGTCCTTATGGTGGTTTCACAGCAATGTAACTTTAATGACTTCAGCAGAGTTACTGCTGATAGATGCCCTCACGAGGAAACAGAAGCAGAACAGATCACTCTTCTGCAGGGCTCCTCTGCTGCAGACAGAAACAAAAGGTATTTCTTTCCAAACCTCAGCTACCTAAGTTGGTTGTGATATATTTTTCCTCTTTCTTGACAGAACTGGATCCGCTGTTTATGAAAAGCAAGTGAAATATTTCTCCCCCTCCTTGTCAGAGCTGGATCTGCTGGTTTTTGAAAAGCAAGGATTAATTATACAAGGTTTAGCCGCAAACATCTGTTTTTTCTGCTTTAAATAAACATGTCCCTTCATCTGGTACTGAGGGTTCTCAGGGAAGGGAAAAGCTCTGCACTGCAGAATATCACCGTGGGTTAACACAAGTGGTCTGATCATCTTGTCAGGGATAACTCCCTACCTTACCGAAAACACAAGCAAGCAATATTCTCATAAACAGTAAAAAAAAAAAATAAAATGTATTTTTAGTAGAAGATCATGATGTCAGCTCAGCTGTCTGCTTGTATTTAGATTTTGGGACCTTACAAGAGGATTAAAACCACTTGTTTCTTTTCTTTCTCCCTTTCCTCTCC
>VZUI01042636.1:22819-136610 GCA_013401135.1 Cettia cetti
TTTTTTTTTTTTTTTTTTTTTTTTTTTTTTTTTTTTTTTTTTTTTTTTAAACTTGTCACTGCAATAAAGTTGGCTGTGGCTCTGGGGAGTCCTCTGTAAAGTACAACGCCCTGGGCTATGGGAGATGGAGCCCTCAATAACTGATATGAAAGGTCCTTAATTAAGCACTTAGCATTTCAAGGCAGTTATCACGGGTAGCCCACAGACCGAGCTGGCAGTCCGTCACCACCGATAGGCCACCTACATGACTAACATGAGTTGAGTCGAGTCTTTTGTACTTGAGGCGAGGAGCCCCGAGGCACAGGCTGATCTGGTGACCCTCCCAGATCCACTTTCTCTGCCGGAAGGAACTGGATATCGGATGTGACAACACTGCAGACGGGAACGTGGGGTTTTTTTTATTTTCCCCCCCTGAAGAGCAGGGATTGAGGAGAAAGTTAGAATGACAGTGGCACTTTCTTGGCTCTGCGCGTTGGTATGAATATGACCAAACCAAATGAATGAATAATTATGAATGTATTATGAAAACAGAAGGGAAAATCCTGTTGCTGTTGTGCATTCAATTATTTCACCGATTGGGAAGTTAACTAAGGAGAAAGTGCTTGTCCCTCCAGCAGCACTCTCATTCCTGTTCTCTTTGTAATCTACTGGACACGAAACCATAAGTGATTCAGGTGAAGTTAATCTTTATATTAGGGAGAGGGGGAAGACTTTGGTGGCATTAAAGTGGAAAGGGTTAATGGAATGAACTATAGATTAAATTGTAAAGCAATCAAAGAAAACCAAACACTTTATAGCAGACAACCATCTTCTGGTGTTTGGGTCTGTGTCAAGCCATGGATGTGGAAAATTAAAGCCATACTGAGAAGGGAAATGAACCATGTCTAATACATCCCCAGCAATAAAATGTTTTCACTAGGACTGTAAAACTGTGGCTTACATTAGGAAAAAGAAAATCAAACTATATGTCAATTCCACATCATGGGACATGAAGTGTCCACAAAAATTTATATTACTATTTAGAAGTGTTTCATTCTGGTGTTTTATTGTGATTGGATGCGCCCTTCTCAGTATCTTTTGACTGGTATGAAAATGATTTGAACTACTTTTTTAGCATTTATTTTACATCTATTACCTGTTCTATTACTTTTTATTATTTTATTGTGCTTGTGTAGAGGATTTTGCACAGTTTTCATTATAATGTAACATTAAGTCAATTTATTTGTGTATTACACGCTGTATAATTGCACCTTTTTTGTGGAACAATTTGGATTTCATTATCCAACAAATCAGCAGTGTTACATTTTGAAAAGCTCTTGTTAGAAATCAAGTGCATTTTCCAAGTAAGACAACAGAGGTCAAGTTTGCACCAAAAAGGGAGCAGAAGATTCCATCCCTAAAACACTTAGAAAGATGAGAAAGGTCATGGAGGAAAGATAAATCCTCATTTCTTGGAGAAATTATCTGATTTCTCTAGTCCAGATCAATGGAAATCAATATTTGTAAGAAGGGAAATAGTGTGGAGCTAGGTGGTCTGACACAAGTTTTAAGGGGGCTATATCAAGGCAAAACCAAATGGGTGCAGGGAACATGTCAAATGGAACAGCATTTTTGTTTAATATTCTTCCATATCGTTCTATTCCTTAATTTGCAAGTGCCATGAAGAGTCTAACTAAGGCAGGCAAAGCGGAATGTACATCTGTTTGTGCAGATCTGCTTTGCTATCATTTATCAGGCTGAAACCTTTCATAAGAGGTGACAGAGCAGCAACTGCAGCTCTCTCAAAGGTGAACTGACAGCCCCTCTGAAAAAGACATTCAAAATAACATTTTAAATAGCACACCAGGAATGAGAAGAGATGTGAAGATACAAACCTTCACTTTTATTTAACTGGCAGAAGTCGCCATGTGGATCCCCCAGTTCGTTGGTAGTTCAGCCACAAAAGTTAAAATCAGCTTGTGAATAAATAAACAGGCAGGTTGTACCCTGAAATCCTCAAGTTATGAGGAAACCTTTACCACTCCTAAGTCTCCTGTGTCATTCAGCTGTCCTGACACAATGGATGTACCAGTTTTCAGAGCTGCATAACTTCGCAGAATCATGGAATCATTAATGTTGGAAAAGACCTCTGGAATTACCAAGTTCAGCTGTCAACCCGGCACCACCACCATGTTCACCACTAAGCCATATGTGCCTGAACACTTACTTGGGATGGTAATTCCACCCCTTCCCTGGGAAAACTGTTCTAAATTTCATGCCTTCTTTTTCTTTTCTGTTTATCAGGGTCTTTTAATTAAAAATATTGTATTTACAGATGAGGACATGCATATGATAAGGTGTATGTGTCTTTACAGTGTGAGCACAACACATCTACAGTATCACTTGAACTTCCTTGATCAGTGAGCCCTCCAGGACTTCTAGTTATGAGAAAAACAATGGAAATAATCTGCTTTTAGTACTTTAAATGTTGCCAGCTTTTATGTGGCATTGAAATCCCTCGAACTGAAATGTATGCAGAAAAAAAGAAATGGAATGGTATTCCACAAATGCAATTTTTTTTCCTCATATTGAAACTATTTTGCTGTTGAAAGATTTATTCCTCAGAAATATTGTTCTGATAGACCTTATGCTCTGTACTGAAGTTCCTTAAGGAAGATGTGAGTAGAAGCAAAACAGATTTAGATGCTTTTTAAATGTAACACTTCTTCAACAAATTCTCAAGTTCACTCTTGAGCTGTGGTTTAAAGTCTTCACCTGTGTCATGGTAGCAGATGAATCAGAAAAAAAAAAAAAGTGGAGTATTTCAATTACAAATAACACATTTTAATTCAGGCTTTTAATTGTCTTCCATCACAACTGGCTCAGAAGCTCTACTACAGAAAGCCTTGTTTACTCCTACCTTGCACCCCAACCACACACCAAACCACAATGTATTTCAACACCTCTCAAAGATGAAGCAAAGGATACCAGCAGAACATTGTGGAAGACTGGGCAGGCATGAATATTTTTTTTTTTTTTTTGCATTTCTAATGTCTGTAGTTCAGGCTCTGGACTTTTTGTGGGTGTATAGGTACTGTATGTTTGAATATTCTACCATTCAATGCTCCAAAATTAAAAGCATCACATATCTAACATCTAGAATTATTGAGGTGTTTTGAACAGTTTTATGGATGTAGTTTTTCATATTTCATGAGACTGATTCTAGGGATGTGATTATCCCCCTATACTTGGCATTGGTGAGGCTACATGTCAAATAGTGTTTGGTTTTGGCCCCTTGCTGAAATAAGACATTGAGATGCTGGAGCATGTTCAGAGAAGGGCAATAGAGATCTTTTCCAACCTAAGTGAATCTGTGATACTATGACACTGGAGTTTTCCCCATTCTACAGTTATTTCCTTTATTTTTGCTGTCTATTAACATCTTTTTGTAAGCTGAGAAGGTCCCAACATCCTCCACGCACTAGTGAGTTCCATACCCAACTCCAGTACAATGCTAATAAATGATTGTATGTGTGTCTGAAAAAAATATTGAACTCCTGTTCCCAGACAGAGATCAGTGAAAACCTTTACTTCTTTCTGGTAAATGGTGAGACATTGTAATCAGTGGAGTAATGAACTCCATCACTTCAAAACACATTGTCATAAATGGAGTTAACAGCTGGGTATATGATGATCCACTGTGAAGGGTTTTGTCTCAGTTACTCAGTTTCTCACAAACTTTGAAATCCAGCAATGAAATCCAACAGTCAATAACCCTGAGGATTTGGGCTTTTTCTTTCCCTTGACTCAATTTCCACATGTAAAAAGGTAATGGAGCTTTTCTGTGGCTGCTCTTGAATTGTCATTATATTTTACTGTCAAACTGTGATCCCAAGGAAAGACAAAGTCTGGAGTTTTTTTGAGAGCAAGTGTCTTTTCAGTGGAAAATTATTCCAATGGCAAAGAAATTGCTTCAAGATGCATTTTTTATTATTTTTAACAATTTTAAATGCTTACAAATTTTAAGTCCCATGGAAGGTTTAATTGATTCTGATCAACAGGAACAACCCTGAATCTCAGAAGAGAGGAGCAACGCACCAAAAATATTCTAGAAGAGTGGAAAAAAAGGCACACATTTTCAGCACAGAGTGAATAGTCTGGCAACTAAGAATCTAGATAATTTTCAGAGAGTTTATCTCTTGTCTGGAAATAAAATAAAATAAAAAACATTTTCCAGTGTGACCAATAGAAAAAATTGTCATAACACTGAAATGATAAGAATAATTTTTAATCTGAACTTCTAAATGGGAGACACAAATCAGGTGCACAGTAATAAAATGAGAGGAGGGAGTAACATGTCTAACTTCTGTCCCCAGTGCTGGACTAAAATGTGGAAATATCCTTAAATGACAGAACCCAGCATTTCTCAATTGTTGTCAAAGTAACAAGCCTGTCATATAACAGCTCCCAGAAAGTGCAATCTCCTTTATTTTTTAATAATCTTGGTTCATGAAACATTCCTTTTGCTTTCTCCACACCTTGAGTAAGTATTTATGACCATAAATACTCAGAGTCTTTAATGGACGTTTGTACTGGATGCAATGGAATCACCCCAGAGATCTCCCATTATCTTTACCAGTATTTTTCTTCCATGTTCATCCATTTCTGCTCTATATTTATCTCAGAAAAGCATCTTGAGTCCCAAAGAAGTGTTTGATAATAAGAATTCATAAGCAATGACTTATGCATAAGCAACGACCTATTTACATGCAATTGATTCTGTGGGGAGAAGGAAGCTGAACGTAAGATGACAAACTGCACGACACATCGAAGACCCTTTTAATTTACATACCTAATCTGGGGATGGATTCTGCTCACTGAAAATCAGTTTGTTCCCTCTTTACTGTCTATTGCCCTGTTCTAGGGAACAACTGCTCTCAAAAAGTCCTTAACTGGGCACACCCCTGATGTAGTAAATCAAAAGACCTTTGTTCCTGTGAAGGCAGGGCATTCCTTTCCTCACACAGGGCATCTGCAGTGGAGTAGGATTTTTTTTTTTTGTAGTTATATTTAAAAAAAGAAAAAGTAATGATAAAAATGTTTCTGAGTGAAAGAAAGGACTTAAGGTTAGGTTAGATGCACTGCACAGTCTTTGGCTAAAAGTGCAGGTGGGCCCATAGCAGCAGCTAAATCAACAAACCCAATTTTCCCTCTGTCCCATATTCCCCAGTTTCTCATTATTTGGTTACAAATGTTGCTGAAGGTGAAGAAGAAAATAGCCCAAAACTGCTATGACAAAGGAAATTAGTGTAGCAAAAGCTCAAATAAAGAAGAAGTGGGTTTTCTCAATGCAGGGGTTTATAATTATGATTATTTTATTTTATTGTTTGCTGGGGAGAGTCAGAGTTTCGAACAGCACTGGCACGTAGCTATTTCCTCTCTTGTGAGAAAGATGGGAGATGACATGTCAGTGCAATTCTTTGTCAGAAATATACATCTGCATGAAGAGAGTAGAGTTAAAAATTTAATCTGCAAAGCTATTTAGAGAGTGGATAGGCCTTGACAGGCCTCCCAAATGTATTAAAAGAACAAGAACAGCAGAGTTATGGAAAAAAAAAGCTGTTGCAAGCAAACAGAATGAAACTAAGCTTTCTTGACAGAATCAGTTTGCCAAATGACTTTAAAATTGCACTATGTCTTGTAGTTTTTTCTTAAATAGATTTTAATTTAGATGTGTAAAGCAGAAGAAACTTGCTTAACTTCAGAGACCCACACAGCTTTTCCTTCAAAAAAGGAAAAGAAAGGGACCCTGACAGTGCTGTTTAGTCGGGTCAGGAGGCTGATAAAGGAGGGATGGATGGTGGTGGGGATGAGCAGCAGCTCTGGACTCCAGAGAGCTGACTTCAGCTCTTGCCTAAACACAGACTCTTGTGTGTGACTTTATGGAAGTCACTGGATCTTACTGGACCCAAATAAAAGAAATATTGTGGGATTTGGGTTCCTGTGTCACTGAAGTGTGCATGCTGCCCTTTTTGCCACGTGCATCCCTGCCTGTGAAAATAAGACATGATACTTTCTTTATCGGTCTTTTCTGTGTATGGAACAAGCCTTTGAGTCAGGGCAGCTAAATGTAGGTGGCAGTCATATTGCCTAAATAATTTTTTTTTAAAATTAGACATCTTTCCAACTCAGTCTAGATTTACTTTACAGTCAAGGGTCAGGCATTTCCAGAGACCAATTTGTTCTATCTATTTTAGATATGCCTGTTAGAACTGGATGAATCCTACTCTGAAAAGCCCTTTTTTTTCTCCATTGCCTGCAGAAGAAAAATTCATGATCAATGTAGACTTCTACATGGCTAAAAATGGGAATCTTTTACATAGTCAAAGACAACCTTATTTCTTTAACAGTACTCAGCATCAGGAGGTCTCTAAGAGTTGTATTCAAGTAAACAATAGAGAGCAGGCAAGTCTCAGATTTTTGACAACCTGTTTTGTTCCCTTGAAGCCAAACCTGCACCTCCCACTTTTACAGCCCAGCACTGCAGAAACATTTGCACAATTCTGGACATCTCAGACTTGATGTGATCATATGGAGTTGCTGGCTGGACTGGAGCCTTCAAGGCTGTCCTTCAGAGAAGGGATTTCCTTCATGGCATGGACAAAGGAGAGAGCAGTTCCAACAGATGTTGAGTTCCTTGGCTTTCCTTCCTGTGTCATATACCTGCCTGACAACATTACTGCAAGCATAAGATTTCAAGTACCAAGGAAAAGAGCATTTCACAGTTATAATAAGAGCAACTCTTGGCCACATGTAACTACTGACCATGAAAAATGAAGCCCATATGCTGCTAAATGACCTCAGAAGACCTTTCAGAAAACATTTTTTTGCTATGAAATTATATTGCTTTCAAAGTAGTTTGTAGATTGAAAAACAGACAGGAAATATTCATAGAGTCACAGAATGGTTTGGTTTGGAAGGGACCTTCAAGAACAACTCATTCCAACCCCCTGCCAAGGGCAGGGACACCTTCTACTATTCCAGGTTACTGCAAGCCCCATCCAACCTGGCCTTGGGCACCTCCAGGGATGGGGCAGCCACAGCTTCTCTGGGGAAAGTCCAAAAGTTAAATTCTAACACTCCTCTGCTCAAACAATTCTCTTTCTCAGGAGACAATGAGAACAGTCAGCACATGGTAGGTTCTGTTCTCCAGTTATTGCCACACTTAGGAGATTTTGCTAATATTGAAATCTGCTATTGATAAAACCATAGGAGAAAAAAGAGGAATGAATATATCCAATTGCTTTTCCATTATAATTATGATCTTATCTATTTAAAATAAATATTATCAGTATATTTCAAAGCATGCAGTTTGGTAATCCAGATTGTTTTAGTGCATTGTATCAATAATATTAGTGGCACGTAATAACTAATGATTTAATATAACAGAATAGGCTAAATTATATGGTTGGAAATTAAATTAATAAAAAAAATTTTCATACTTTAACAACAAAATTTAAGGGTTTAAAAGGTTTGTAATTAAGGGATTTAATACTCCTTAATAAGATTTTTACTTTAAAAACTTTGATTTCTGATTCAGATACAGCTTTAGACTATATTCTGCTTAGAACATATCTTTTTCACATTTTCCAAAGTACCTGGAGGATATATTTAGCTTCCTGCACTACTGTGATACCATAACACAGTCAAAATTACAAGAACACATTGTATAAAAATAATATCAAGATTCCCTAAAGAGAAAGGTAAGGGAAATTAAATGGATTGTGTAAGCATGGAGAGAACAGAGAAAGTGGAGTAATTGGAAAGAAAACTGAGAACTGAACCTTAAGTATAAAAAACAGGAATGTAGAGTGTTATTTGTGGTTGTAGCAATGATACAGAGATTTAAAGGAAAAGCTGGAAGGATTTTGCATGTCATACATCTTAGAAAGCACTGGAACCCTTGGATTTGGTGTCTGAATATAATAATCAGAAGACTTGAAGGTTTTATTATTTATCTTCAGCATGGCGCTGGGTAAATTTTTAATTTCTTGGAGGCAAGGTTTTCTTAGGTAACTTCAGAAATACTCTCTCTTTTAGCCTGTAGTTTAACAGCAGAACTAAGAAGCAAGATATGATTTTTTTTTTTTTTTTTTTTTTTTTTTTTTTTTTGCCTCTAGAGGGTGGTTCATCTCATTCTGAAGAAAAAAAAAATCCCAACTATATCAGATAATTCACAGCTGGGAGCACCTGTTTGTTTCCTTTGAGCATAATGGAGATCTGGGTGATGATACCTGGCTTAGACAAATGATACAGTTGAACTGAATTGTTTCCTTTCTTCCACACTGGATTCTGTCTCAGATGAGTACATCTAAGGCCACTGACCCTAGTTGTTGTGACCTTATGCCTCTTTTCTTTGAAAATTAAATAGTGTTATCTAACAAAGGGAGTCTCTTAAGGATGCTCATGTCAAGGTGTGTGCACATATTCCTAAGTGTGTAAATAAATAAACAAACCAGGTTTTAAGAAAAACTTGTTTTGGAATAGATGAACTATTTAACTTTCATGGATTATCACTGAAGCTACTGAGTATGTGAAAAAGAAAAAAAAAAAGGTATTAGTACATGGAGCTATCATACAAACAAGAACTTTAAGTAAAAGGAGCCTGTATTTGATTTTAAATGTTTCCTAGGCATCCATATGTCAGTTGTTACTACTTTTTTTATGTAGCTCAAATGCTGATTTTGGTACTGCAACAGCAGAACTAGAAAGAATTTATAGTTTTTCTCATGCTGAATTTCTCCATAATCTGCAGGATCTAGCTGCTGTGCACTCATTGCTGTGCACAATCTTTATTTGCTCAATTTTTTCATTCTTTGATTTTAGCACAAAACCCAGAAGTGGAAATACAGCAGGATATGGGAACCAGACAGAATATTGGGAGCAAAATGTGTTAACTCAAAGTGCAATTTACCCCATACATTTTAGTATAGATTTTGCAGACATGTAGAGTAGTGGCATATGTTAGAAAGTCTTCAGATATTAAATTATCATTCAAAAAGTAGTGTTGAATCTTGATGAGAGTTTGAATAAGTAAATCTTTGAAAGTATATCACTAAACCAACACAAAAATGGTGATGACTAATTTTAAACAGAATCATCCACAAATAAGCACTCTGCCTCCCATTGTATCCACCCAATCCATTACCCAAGATTATGTCTCTCTAAGAGACCTAAAGTTATTATAAATCATGTTTGGATGCAACATTTCATGGTTACAGAAACTCATACACTGAATGCCTTTGTAGGACTTCAGGATGTAAAATATCCTCGGGCCTCAGATCCTATTGAGGAGTAATAACATATCCCTTGCATTTAGAAGTCTATGAAAGGCATAATTTTTATTCCCAGTCTTAGCCTTTAGGTGTCAGATTAATAGGGTGTAGAAGATTTAAAAGTGGCATCCTGAGGCCCTGAAAGCAGAATTCATCTAACCTAATTTTAGCCATCTAAAATTTAGTGGCTTGGTTTAATAGCCCACATATGCTGTGGTTCCAAGTGCCATCTGAATCTAGGGAGTTGCAGCTGGAGTCCAGGTGGAATACTTTAGGGTACCCCAGATGGCACTAAATGGTCATGTTTACCCAGCTGACTATTTAAAGTCTGCTTCACATTAATGACCTAGGATTTGGTTTGGTACAAGATTAACACACTGAAATGTAGGTGTTCACAGTTTAGGCCCTTGATCAGAATGGGAATTTGGTCAACATAGTTCATTCACTTAAAAAGTCCATCTAAATCACATTTGAGGTTATAGAATCATTGAATTGTTTTGGTTGTAAAGATCTCTAAGGCCATCAGATCTAACTGTTAAAGGTCAAGGGCATTACCTAAAAAATGTGTTTGCTTTACTGCTTAGAGAACAAAGGAGTTTCTTAGAAAGCAGAAGTTGACTGAGGTTATCCCCCATTATCTTGTTTTCCCAGGTCATGGGTCTCCTGTAGGTCCTGTACTTCACCCACCAGGGCCATGCAGATGTCTCAGATAGCCCAGGGCAATGTTTAGGTGGTTATGCAAGAGAAACAATCTCCAAAAGGTCCTTGGGAGCTTTTCTGCTGGTTAAATGTAGGTGGCTATTAGCAGGAAGGGGAAATTATCTAGGAAGTAATTCCTGTGGCTTGTGTCACTTGATGTAATGCAGGAAGAACTCTGGACTCACAACTCCTGTTGGGTTGAATGCAGATGAGAGAAAAAAAAAATGATTAGAGGGATGGAGCAGCTCTCCTATAACAGAAGTCTAAAAGAAATGAGTATTACAAAAAAAAAATCTTCACTGTGAGGGTGGTGAGGCCTTGGCACAGGTTTCTCAGAGAAGCTGTGGCTGCCCCTGGATCCCTGGAAGTGTCTTAGACCAGGCTGGACAGGGGCTGGAGCATCCTGGGATAGTGGAAGTTATCCCTGCCCATGGCAGAGGGGTTGGAATGAGATGATCTTTAAGGTCTTTTCCAACCTAAATCATTCCATGTTTCTGTGATTCTGTGATTTATGGAACTTCTACCTTTCTAGGGCTAGACATCAGTTTCATTACATGTGACAATTTCCCAGCCTCTGTTCATACCTTATTGAGTGCCCTTAACCAGGATTATTGAAAAAGAGTAAACTTTAACTGATTTTTTTTTTTTTTTTAAGAGAAGTCCAAATTTACATTTTCAGCCCATTTTTCTAAGATTATCTAAGCAGGAAATGTGATTCTTCAGCTTTTCTAAGCAGTCATTCCACCTTTGGACCATTGTCAACAATCCCAGAAATAAAAGGACAAGATCATCAATTCAGAATAAAAAGTGTATCCAGCACATTAATCTTTGCATGTGTGTGTTCATGCTCATGAGTTATTCACAAACATATTTAAGTTTTCAGTGAAACTTTGCACTTTGTCAATTTGTGCTGTACAATGGACCAGCAGATTCAAGATCCTTGCTGAGAAGAACTGATGTTTGTAGAATGTTTCTGGTTTTATTCCAAGCATTTTGCTTTCCAGTGTCAGAATTAAACACTTCCAGGTTCAAACACAACGTTTTAACATTGTCTCAGCACAGAGGTTAATCTGTGTTGAGAGAATGAAAGTATGTTTTCTAATGAACTCTGCAGAAAGTGTTTGACTATCTTAGTGACTTGGGTAACTGTGACCAAGTTTTCTAGACCAAGAGGTATACATGAAGTTTTTTCACTCAAGAACGTCTAAATTCAGATTTCATAGGTGACACAAAGAAAGTATGACGACATATACTTAGCCATAGATGACTGTCCCAAAAAAAGACAAGAAAATAAAATTACACGCTTTGAACCAGTAGGGAAAGAAAGAAAATATTTGACCAACTGGAAATCACAGATGTCTTTCCTGTCCATTGGATCAATTCTCCCAAGAACATGACATTTCTCATCAAGACCAGCTCCTCTTAGGACATAGTTCATCTTATCATTAATACTTGGCCAAACTTCCACCTAAAAAGAACAGCAATTTTATTCTCATTTAATATATTTTTTTTTCTCTCTTTGCAAGTGTTTTTTCCTGAATCTCTCTGGCCTGATAACAAGAATCTGCCGGTAAGTTCAGATCTTGGTCAGCTTTTGCATTTGGGGGTTTAAATCTGATTCACTCCTAGAATAATCAATTCACAGCAGCACAAGTCTGCTTTATTATACCCTGTACTTACTGGTCCCTGATGTTCCTTACTGCACTGACTCTGAACACAAGCTGAGGGATTGTATTAAAAACTTTAATGCCCCTAAAGTTAGATTCAGAATCTCCACTGATTCAGTTATGCAAAATTTGCTAATTACTTTAAGCCTAAAGCCAAGACCAGGGTTTTCTAAATCTTTCATAATGCACTTAACTATAACATAACCACTCATATCCAGTCATGTGTTGATGTAAATTTATCCACTACCTTTTCTGCTTTCTTTTATCTTCATTGGAGACAGAGGCTATCCCAAGCCTGTCCAAAATATTAAAGCTAAGTCTATGCAACATTTTGATGTTTTTAAACATTTAACAAAAGGTAAGTTATGCCAATCTTTTAAACATTCATTAGTGCGCATCTTTAATTAAAAGAATATTTTGGTAAGGATTTATTTAGTTAGAGGCTGGGGCTCTTTTTCTCTTTTTTTTTTTTCTCTTTTTTTTCTCTTTTTTTTTTTTTTTTCCATGATAGCTTTGAGAAAACAGGTCACCTCTGCAGATAGATTGCAGCAAATCTGATTTATGGTCAAACCCTACAGAAAAGGAATCTCTATGAAATATTCACTTTGATTCAACTGCAGTGGGAAAATGTAAAAATAGAGAAAGCTCATGACATGATATATGAAAATAATTCATTCTGCTGTATATAAAAAATGAGGGGATCCGGCAGCATCAATGATTCATCCTCTGCTAATACAAATTCAAAGTAGAGGAAATGCTGGATTTTGTAAAACAACAGGCTGACAAGAGTTAAGCTGCCAACTATTGTTTTGAATCATCATTTCCTGAGAAACTGGGAAGAAGATTATTGTTTTTTTCACCTGCTGCAGCTTCTTAGCAAATTATTAGCCTGCACAAAGGGCTTTCTATCTCCTTCACACCATCCACAGACAAATTAAGATTGTGAACAGCTGGCGAGTTGTTTTGTTACTGTTTTCAGTGTATGTCACCCTTTTTTATTTTTTTTTTCCAAAGCATACCCTGTCCTATTATGCTGGTGAAATATTCTTGATCAACACACTGGGTCAGCTCCTGAGCTGGTGTAAATCAGTGGAGCTCCACTGAAGCTGAGACAATCATCTGAATTTACACCAGCTGGGAATCTGGCCCACAGATCCTAAGACAAGCAAATAATTCACAGTGAATTATTTATAGCGTGAGTTTCACATAGTTTTCTGCTTATGAAAATCTTTGATTTATTTTGCATTCTATGCAAAGTTGGTTCAGAATGTTTCCTTTGGCAAAGAATCCTCTGGACTGCAGAAGTATCAGTTTACAGGTGAGGGCTGGGTTTTTCAGAGGAGGTTGTGGTGAGTTTGGGTAAAGACCCGTGAGTTTTTCATAGGATTTGCTCTTGTACTTGCTCTTAGTGATATAAACTTTTAAAAAATAGTGTTAGTATTATTTAGTGTTTTATTTTTCTTCCTTGCATTGAAGATCTAGAACCACAAAGAAGGTTCTCTCATGCAGTTCCTAGGTAATGAAGATCCTTGACTGCCGTGGAATCAGCTACACCTCCAGGTAGGTGGAAGACTGTTTCAGTGGCTTCAGCACAAGATACATTTGCAATCTATTCCTCACTTGCAGAAACCCTTTTTACCTGCTCAAGCAAGTCACTTCAGTTTCTCTACAGCATATTTTCCCTATCTGTAGAGTTTTGGAGTAATTAATGTATCTCCAGGTTTCCAAAATCTCAGTATTTATTGTGATTACACCAAGAGGATTTCCATATGCTTCATGGATAACTTATATTACGTGTTTCTTGACACGTCTTGGAGTGGGAGGAAATCACCTAATTCTTTTAATGAGGAACTCATCTCAGCTTCTCTGAAACATTTATCACCTTTCACTATTTGGGCTGAAAATAATGTTTATTTATTTATTTACTAGCAAATTAATCAGCCTTTGCAGTCTTAATGTGCTTCCCCTTTTCTCTGAGCACCAAAGACACTGCCAATCTTAAATTTTAGCTTAAATTTCTCAGTGTTGCTACAGTTAACCCACAATTTCGAGGTGTTGCTCAAATGCCACTAGTCAAATTAATTTTTTTTTATTATTATTTCAGCATAAGGTTTTTAGGATCAATCACAGCTCTGTTTCCAAGATAAGATTCAGAAGTCAATTATTCTTGGGACCAGCAGGACAAATAAATGATTTTAAGAGAAACATTAACAACAGTCTGTTGGAGTCACCTCAATGTTAAACACACATAACTCAAAATATTTATAATTTCTTGCACAATGGGAATGCAAGATCCAATATTCATCCTCTGCTGTCCCTTATTCCTTTGGAGCAGCACCGTTCCACATCACCAGGGTGAGAAGTGATACAGTTTTTAATTTCAATACAATGTGGTGCCTGGGAGCAGCTTTCATTGCGGGAAGTTCAGAAGGCAATAATTGTTGTGTGCATGGCACGCCAGCCTGATCAATGGGCTCTGAAGCCTGTGTGGCCAGCTCTGCCCAGCCCCACCATTTGCAACCTAATTAGCAGCTGCTCAGAGATGGGAAACAGGTGCAGATCCGGGCCCAGGCCAGGGAAGCCTGCCTATAATTAACAAGGAAAAAAGGGTCAGATATTGGGAAGAATATCAAATCTTGGTCCACTGGGGCTATCATGCTGGCCTCAAAGGCATAGTCACCTGAGATCTTAGGCATGCTAATGTAAATTATGCAAGCTTTCAAACAACATGGCTGCATAATCAGTTGGCAGGGAAGAAATGACTGGCTGGTTTTGTGTGGTTTAGTCTGAGCGCTTAAAAAAGAAATAGAAAGGATTTCAGTGTTCTCACTGTGTTGCTTTTTTGTTTTGCAAATAACAGTGGTTTGCTGTTGAATAAACAGAGGAGAAGACGCCTGACTTGTCTACTGTTAGTAGTAATGTGCAGGCATATATTTTAGCTCTGACTTTTTTTTAATCATGAAACTGGATGAACACTTATATATGCAGAAAAATTTATTCTGAATTAACAAGGATAACCCTGGTTAACACTTGTATGGGCCCCTCTTAGCTGGAAGTTGAAGGCCTAATATCAGCACTGCTTTCTATATGTATTTGTACAACTTGTGAAGAACCCAATTACTTCTCTTGGATACTAAATAGGAAGTGTTTGATGACTGGTTGATTCTGCCATGGTGATGGTACTCAGGGCATCAACTGGGGTTCCAGATCCCATCGGGCCAAGCAGGATATTTACATGAGAGAAAAAGGAAAGCTTTTTACATCAGAAGAAAAAGATAGGAAACTACCCCAAGGTAGTTAAAATGTATTGATGACTTGACAGAACTTTCTGGATGCCAACAGGTACTTCAAAGGAAGGCTTGTGTCCCCAAGAGGTGAGGCATAATCTTCCATTTGCCCTTTGAAGTTTATCTGATTAACTTCAGTTCTGTAGCAGAACAGAGGCCAATCACACACATTTATACTAATGAGCCCATTACAGGACAGATCTAATTGAGATGTTATTATGTTATTATATGCACACACACACATACACAAACTCAGAACCATTTTTTGAAACATGGGATAGAGAGAAACCAAACTAAAAGCAAAATGAGAAGTAAGGCAAGGACTTTCTTAGTCTCTTCCATTGTAAAATTTCTGCACACGTCATATTTAAAAGTCTCCTTGTAGTAAAAGAGCAGCCAGAGAGTAATACTTGAACCTGTCTTTCACCAGTGTTTACAGAATAGATCCTTTCCTGCCTCCTAGCAGCTTACTTTATCTAAAAATATATTTATTTTATATACTTTCTCAAAAATACAAGAAATGAATGAAAATATTCAGATCAGGAAGTATGACCATTTTTTGACAAAATTGAGGGGGTTTTTGCAGGATGGAGGGGAAATTAGACCTTGCTGAAAGTAGAAGTATTTTGTAACTAGAATGGCTGTGAAATCATTTTAGCTATCTAGATTTATTGGATTTCAGCTCTTTGGTTGTTCAAATTTCCAGTTTCCAAATGTTTGGCAGTTTCTGATTTCTTGCTCTGCTTTAACATGGGAAATATCATAGAATCCTAGAATTGTAGAATGGCTTATGTTGGAAGGAACATTAAAAATCTGATTGCACCTCCCTGTCATGGGCAGGATCACCTTCCACTATGCCAGGCTGCTCCAAGACCTGTCCAACCTCACCTTCAACACTTCCAGGGGTCCAGGAGCAGCCACAGCTTCTCTGGGCAACCTGTGCCAGGGCCTCACCACCCTCACTGGGAAAAATTTCTAAGATCATCATTATTTGGTATTTTTGCATTGTGGCAGAATATAATAGCAGAAGGGGTGAAACAGTGTAAGTTTTTGGAAGAGGAAGGATGTTCCTGTGCTCACAAGGCTTGCTAGACCAGAGTGCTTCTCAAAGCAAATAAATTTCCAGTAACTTTCTGTTGCTGTGGGAAATGACCCAAATGTGGGAGTGAGTCGCTGGCCTGCCTGTGCAATAGACAGCCAGCGAGAGGAGCCACATAAAGAGCTGGAAATTTAAGGTTTAAGGTTGCTGAGGTTAAGCAACAAATCCACATCCACACAATAAAGAATGGAAGTCAGCCAATGTCATGTGAAGAAACCAGGAACAAGAGTCCTGCAGGGACCTGGAAGTTTTCTACTCTGAATTTTTATGTCTGTGATTAATTATAAGAGTGACAACTGTAAAAGGTGGCTTATCCCAGAGATCTGGAGCATGTGTGACAAGCAGACCTGCTTCACCAAAGGGGTGTCACTGGATTCACAGCATCCTTCTGGTTTTCTGTGTCAAAAACTTTCTTGGACTTGATGTGTTTTCTCAAAATTTTTTCATTCTGGTGAATCTGGCAGAAAATCATTTTACTCTGAAGTTGTCAACTGACTCTCCTTGGTCTAGACATTAGCTTTGATCAACAGATGGGGAATTGAGCCAATGTGGGCTTAAAACACCTGCCCAAGTTCATGTGAGAAACGAAGGCTGAGCTGAAAATGTCTGCCAGAGCTGTACATCCTTTATTTTTTCCTTCCACTGTCAGCAAAATCCATGCAGTTTAAAAGCAGAAAACAGCAAAAAAGTGCCTTTTTTTTTATTTTTTTTTTTTTTTACTCAATCACCTTGTGATCATACAAAAGGCTCTATTTAAGTTTCTCTTTTAAGAAACTGAAACACCAAGAATTTAGGAAAAAATAAAAACATAATACAATATTTTATTTGCATTTTGCTTGTTTATTTTTTTGGTATTCTAAGAAGAAATCCAGGAATAAATTTGCAGAACTGCCTCATTTTTACATGCTGGTCTTATGATTGTGCATATAGGTCCAGAAAGCAGCTTGGAACAGCCAACCACATTTTTAGTAATCATTTACCCAGCCTTGTGTGTGATACTACAGACTGTTATCAGGGAATTATAATATCATTAAGGTTGGAAAAGACCTCTAAGTCCAACAGCTGAAGCTTAGTGATGCTGCATAAGAAGCCCAAATGCATCCGTGTTTATTTTTTTTCTTAAAATGCAGCTCTTCTACTTTATTCCTCTCTTTTTCTTATCCCCATAGCTGCAATGGTGGGAGATATTTTGTGCCTCTCTGTGGTCCAGACTCCAGTGCAACATACAGTGCCTGACAGAGTCCACAAAGAATACAAATCACTCCATGTCATACTGGAAAAGGAAAGCAATGTGAAATTTCTTAAGTATCAATAACTTTTGCTTCTTGAGTCTTCAGAGGGAGACAATTTCAAGGAAAGAGAGAGAACTTTATAGCTGGAGATAATTTGGAGATGGAAAGTATGACTGTCATTTGAATTTGACAGCCTGAATTCCCAAGATGTTTTATTTTGATTATTCTTGTTCAAAATTTTCAGTGCTGATTCTAGAATGACATCCTTTATGCCTAACTTACAAAGTAAAGGAAATATTTATATATATTCTGCATATGTGAAGCTACATATACACACACACACATTTTCAAATCTCAAGTGACTTGAAGTGATTAATTAATCATTGCAGTACCCCTGGGACAAGAATATTATCTCCAATTTAGAAGCAGTGAAATGGATGAAAACAGTTCGAGTGATTTATTCAGAGTAAGAAGCCAACAGAGTAAAGAAACTGATTATGACTCATTTCCAACTCTTTGCATGATCTACATATTTCTGTAGGTTACTGAGCTCAGTATTGGAACCCTGAATCCAAACACCCCTGTACTTTGTGATTATTCACATTGAATTGACTTCCAACCCTTTATAGGGGTTTATATTAAAAAAAAAAAAAAAAAAAAAAAAAAAAAAAAAAGGCTGGTTTTGGCACCAACTCAGCTATAGAATAAAAAAATTCAGCATTTACCATTGGGTTCTAATTCTAACCATGTATTTCAGAGTCCCAGCAGGTATGTACACACAAATAATTATTTGTTGGTCTAATGAAAGGTCTTGCCACCCCTTACTAACCTTATTTATTTATTATATTTAGACCACCGTAGCTCTGCTAATCATAAGTCTTGTAATATATGGCAGAAAATATAATTGGAGTCATTGGAGTTATGATGATCAAAGGAGATAAAGGAAACCTTGACATTTTCATGTAATTAAACTGAAGGTACTAAAATAAACCTCTTTTGCTACAGAATATGTAGCTGTGTTTATTAGGAACTGAGATTTTCAGTGGTGTTTCTGACCCATGGAAGTGCTTTCCTCTCCGAAAGTGCATCCCCACTGTATTTTCAATATATTTTTTTCCCCTGCTACTGTCATTAACCCTGTCTAGCCACCATCACGAGCACCAGACAAGGCAATCCAGTGCTGAGACACTGAATTATTGCCAACCCATTTGTGCCATCTGCTGCACAAGTGTCTGTTGATGGAAGGGGTGGTGGGGCACCTGGTGATCACGATGTCAAAACAACATTTGTAAGGGCAGGCAGGGAACAGCAAAAGGGCTGCATAAACAAAGCAGTGGAGCAGGCAAGAGACTGGGATAAGCAGAAACTCCAAAGAAAGCAAAACTGATGCTCTTCTGCTTGGTTATTTTGAGAATCTCAACTACATGCATTGAGATGGCCTTCTCTGAAATGGGAGCAAAGTGGGATTTTGCTGCTTATAGGACCCAGAAGTGATCCAGTAGCATTGCTGCCACTGGAAAGGACAGAGAAAAAGAGGGGAAAAGATAAAGAAATGAGGAAGGGAGCTGTGGGATCAGGTTTGATCAGCATCTGCCTGAAGGGATGGGGAAGAAAAGGAGAAGGGAGTGCTGCTGTGAGAAGGGGTCTCTGCTCCTGTGTTGTGAGGGTTTGGTGTAGAAATATCTGGCAAGGCAATTACAGATGTATTTCCATCATCTGCAGGTAGCCTTGTTTTTCTCTTGTACTTATATGAAGTAATGTGGCAGCGCCTATATATATATAAATATATAATTTTTTTTTTCCTCATAAACCACTAATAGAATAAAATGCTGACCCAAAAATCTGTCTATTCCTACCCTTAGTGAATACTCTCTCCCTGTACTTCTGCCTGTGCAATGGACTGTTGGAAACTTCTAAACTTAAAAATGCCTTCCATCACTAAAAAACCCTATGATTTATTTTTTTTTTTTTATTTACCAGGTTTTGTGACTTTATAAGGAACTGCCACCATCCTCAATGTGCCTGCCAGTTTACCTGCTCATTTTTTTCCTCCATAAGACTTAAGATCTCTCATACTGTGTTCTTCCACGATGCATGACAGACACCACTGAATGGAACTGATTTTTCTATTACTTTTAAACATATTTTAAAATAATTTGGTATAAACTCCATATGGGGTGCACTTCCCATTTCTGTTTCTTTTTCTCTCCCCCTCTCAGTCTCTCTCTGAAGTGACACGGATTTCTAGCACAAACTTTGCGTTGATGTGATTCGGTGAGGTTCATTGCTGGAGGCAATGTTATGCAATAGCTGAAAATCTTACAAATTTCAGATGGCAAACATTCTTTTGTGGCCTTTAAGGTCTTTTTGTGTGGATTGTTTTACATCTATGAATTGCAAGATGTAAGTTTCACATTTTCTAATTAGCTCTAAAAGTCTTATTTTTCTTCTTCTTCTTGCGGCTTTTCAAGCAATATCCTGAACACAAACAGGGAATACAAATATATTACTTATTACGAGTGTTACTGTCATTTTTGTATTCAGGTTTGCTCCACATATTCAGTTGTAGCAATAATTTGCATCTGGATGTCTAAAATACTTTGAAAGAATTGAGTAGCATAAATCTGCACACCCCAAGTTAGAAAACAAAAAGCCCAATTAGAAGTGTCTGACAAGCTATTCATCCATCCTCTAGGAAGAAAAGTTTCTTAGGATTACTGATCCAGATAGCTGGAGAATTCAAAATCTGCAATTTCCATGATCAGTATCAGGTGTCTTTTGACCATAATGTTTTCTCAAAAGTATCTGCATTTTTTCCCCTCTTGCAGTCTTTTAATAATTTTAAAGGATTCTGTGAACATTTATATTTCTTGGACCAGTTTCAGAGGTCTTTCATAGAACTATAGGATCCTAGAATATCCTGTTGATGGAAGGGACCCACAAGGATCATTGAAATCCTACCCCTGCACAGGACAGCCCTGAGAATCTCACCATGTGCCTGAGAGATTTGCCCAAATGCTTCTTGAACTCTACAGGAGCAGCTACACTTCTTTCCTCCAGCTGAATTGATTTTTTTCTCCTCTTTTCAGTCTCTGCCCATTCTTGCATTCTCTGTAGAGCTAAGGCTCTCTTTTACACTCCTCTAGACCCACTTGGTATTTTCATTGACATACATCGTCCAGCTGAAGCCACAAAGTCCTGTGAAATTATTTGATTTGTTTTGGAAATTTTATACCTCCCAGCCTGATATTTAATTCTGAAAAAGAAAGAGAAGAGTCACTGTTTCTGCAGTAGGCAGGTATTTTTGGAGAAGTGCTGACTGCTCAAACATCTCCCATTCTGTGCTAATTCATTTTTAACTCTGTAACTCTAGAATTTTGTACTTAGACTTGGAGAATTAAATCTACTTGTGGTGAAAATTTTGACTTTTGATTGTTTTCCTGTGGCACACTTGCAGACCATTTAACTGGAGTCATTCACAAAAATTAATAGCCTTACTCTCCATTTTGTAATTAAACTTCCTAATAACAACATTAAACTTTACCTCTCATACAATACTTATGTTGGAAAAGACCTCTAAATTAATCAAGTCCAACCATTAACCACTAACCCATATCCTTGAGTGCCACATCCTCGTGCATTTTGAACTCTGTGGATCATAATTAGACCACTTCCTTGGGCAGTCTGTTCCAGTGCCTGACCATAGTTTCAGTGAAGAATTCAATTCTTTTTCCCAAAAATCCAATCTAAACTTCCCCTGATGCAGCTTGAGGCCCTTTCCACACATCCTGGCTGCCTTTCTGCTGTTTACCTGGGAGAAGAGACCAAACACACTTGGCTACAATCTCCTTCCAGAATATTTCTGGGATGCAAGATGTTACGTTAGGTGTCTATAGCAAAATGATCCTTTATTATATTTATTTTATTATATTTTTTAAATTTTATTTTGCCTCAGTCTGACCTTGGCACATTTCAGTGACAACATTATGAAACTGGAGACAAATCATATAACAGAGTATTTCCCTGAGGAAAATTCATTTTTTTCTGGTTGAAGTTTCTTCTGTTCACTTGTCAGAGGAATCCAGAATCTGCAAAAATAAAAACTCACGAACCATTATTGCATGAATTTATCGTTAGAGATGGAACCATGCCACAATTAAAAAAGGACAAATGTTCATGTCAGATTTAAAAAGCTGTTATGAATTGGTGGTAATTGAGTCAACAGATTGATAAGGATTGGGATTGAAATTTCATGGTTGTTGAGAGTTTTAACTGATTTTTTGCCTTTGTTATGTTACATTTGGAGGTTCAGGACTATGGGTGTCAAGTGTACAGCTCTTTGTTCCAAGTGCATTTGCAATGCCATGCGAGATATTGGGGTTTTTCATTTTGTTTTTGGGTTTTTTTGGGGGGGGGGGGGTTGTTTTTTTTTATATGAGGGGACAGAATTTTATTTGCTGATCTTTGAAGAGGAATCATATTTTGAAATATTACTCACCTGTGCTATTTGACTATATTGTTCTGGCTTCAGACTTTCCCAAGCTTCTTGTGTCTGTGTTCTAGTTACTTTTTTATTTTCTGAAATCCTTCTGTTGAAAAGTAAATACAAAACAAACAGAGGTTTTAGTTGACCTCATTACAAATTTTTTTTCTCATAGTCAGAACATATAATTTCATGGTGTGTCCAAATACATCTACACCTGGGCCTGAGGTGGAAGAAAATACCTGAATAACAGTGATAGAACATTTTCACATTGTGAAATAGTTTGTCTTGAGAGAGTCTGTAGTGTTCCATAGCAGAAAAATAATTGACATCCTTATTTTATGAAGTAAAAGCAGTGCGCATTTTTCTGCTGCTGATGAACTCTTACAGCATTTCCTACACCTTTTGGATATAACAACAAATGAAGGTTCTGGCCACATTTTCCATTGCACATTCAGTAACACAGTTTATGTAGCTGTGTAAGTCTCCACTTGCCTCCCTGGCAGTAAACAGGAGTGGTTTTCAGTCCTGCAGTGCTGGACTTCCTTTAGATACTCCAGCGTCTGCACTCTGTTAAAATATGCGTGACTCTAATTTGCCTACACGATGACCTACTTTAGTTTCTCTTGGAAAAACTAGTTTTTGTTTCTCAAGCTGAGCCATGGTGTGCTTCAGCTCTATTTGTCAAACAAAGGTTGTTTTCCACCCAAGATGGAGCTGCAAATATAATTCAGGATTTACAAACACTGCATGGTAAGGCTGGTCTTCCACTTGCATGCTAAAATACCGATTAATCACTGACCAGGAAAATAACATGAGCTCTAAATAATTTTCTACAAAATTAGAAAACTTTATACCAGTGCTTGAAAGTGCCTGAGAGGTAATTCAAATAGTAGTTCAACCCTAGGTCTTTCCTATGTTGTGTATGAGGGACAAAAGTAATTCATCTGAATATGAAATTCATAAAATAATAACTCTCTTTGTATCTGTGACAAACCTTTGTTGATTTCAGAGCATTATTATATAGGCAGACGCTCATGTAATCTGGAATATTGTCTTATTTTCATAATAGCAAAGTTTGCCTTAGGGTTTACTGTTAATTAATCATGTCCAAATATTAACTGACATCCGTTCTTGGGTGTGAGCAAAACTCCCCCCCAGGGCACCTCCTCTGTGAAAAATTTAACATTTCCATTTAGAAAGTGAAAAGGATGAAATGCTCTAAGAATTAGGGCAGCAGTATACAAGGGGAAAACCAGCTCGCATTAGCTGGGAGAAGACAGGGAAATACCAATTGGCTCCTGGGGACCATCTGAGGGAGAAGTCATCAGTTTTGGCAGAGTTTGCGTGAAAGAAGGGAGGAAGGAAGAACACAAGGAGCTGCCATTTTCCTCGGGATCACTCTGGTGTAAGTCCAAATGGAGTCCAAATGAGTAGACGATGCAATCTTTGATCAGTATTACATTAATTTTACATTCTTGGTAATCTCTGTAGACTTTGTGGAGTTATAACAGACCTACAGCAGAGCAAATGAGGATAGACCTAAGCTTAGAGAAAAAATTCTATTTGTTAGGAGAATAATTTGTGTGAGCATATCCGTATAGGATCTTACCATTAAAAATCTCCAAGGCTCCTTGAACTTTTTGGGAATGGTGTGAAAATTAACAATGGGTGTTTGAAATATTTTTCATTTACTCATGGTAGTCCTCTGGAATACGATGATTATAATGTAGATGTACAAAGAATGCACATCAAGACAGCCATGTAGAGGTGAATTGAAGTCTGTACACAGCGAGATTTTACTCCTGGTGTTTTTTAACTCTGTTGTATGTATATATTTTAAAAAAATCACCTAGAAGGGCTGATTTTTTTCCCATCACAGTCTAGCTTTCAGAATGATTCTGTTTTTTTTCCAGAGATCTTTGTTCCTTAAACATAAAGGTAGACAATGAGTTAAAAATTATGTGGTTTGTTGAAAGCTGTAGTAAAACCTGGAATCCATTCACTCACATGGTGTAAGATACTCTAGATAAACATATGCCACTCCATGCTTCCTGCTTGAAAACTTTGCTGTTCAAACCCATTTTACTTTCAGGCACAGATGGGGTTGCAACTTGCTTATATTTCCATATTTGGCCATTGAATGAGCCAAGAATAGTACTTGTATTACCATTTCCAGCTCTCACTTGCAATTTTCCCTCTTTATGTTTTCCAATAGTAATTACAGTAGGTTTGGGAGGGTCTTTTTTTCTTTTTCCCCTCAGAAGGTATATTCACAGTTGTTTCAATTATATTTTTTTTCTTTGATGATTATAATGTTCTCGGAAGCATTCAAGACTTGAATGGGGTCTCAAGACACTTGATCCAGTGGGTGTTATCCCTGCCCATGACATGGGGTTGAAACTTCAAGATCTTTACAGTTCCCTCCAACACAAGTCATTCTCTGATTTGATGATTGTTCATATCAGCCTGTTCTGGTCAAAGGAGGCAGAACCTGGCTTTGCTTCACAGGATGAGGACAGCCAAAGGACATAAGCTGAAACAGAATTTCTGACAAGATTTAAAGAGAAGCTTCCTCCAGGAGAGCCCTCAAACACTGGGAGGTGTTGCTCAAAGTGGTTGTACATCTTTGCTCCTCAGAGGTTCTGAGCAACCACCTGGGTCAAGCCCAGAGCTACAGCACTCTGTGATTTGAGTAGGAGGTTTAGTCAGAGACTTCTGAGGCCCCTTCCAAACTGCATTAATCTGGACCCAGACAGCTTTGCATCTATTCATGGAATCACAGAAACAGAGACTGGTTTGGGTTAGAAGAGACCTTAACGACCATCCCATTCAACCCCCTGCCATGGGCAGGGACACCTTCCACTTGACCAGGTTTATCCAAGCCCCATCCAACCTTGCCCTGGACATTTCCAGGGATGGGGCAGCCACAGCTTCTCTGAGCAAACTGTGCTTCAACACTCTCACAATGACGAGTTTTTTCCTGATATCCAATCTAAAGCTACTCTGTCAGTCTCCCTTTGCCCTGTCATTCTTGTAAATGGTCTCCATTTTTTCAGGCGTTCCCTTCAAGTACTGGAAGGCCACAATTAGATGACCCTGAGGTTTCCTGTTTTCCAGACTGAAGAATCCCAATTTTCTCAGCTTTAACTTGCAGGAGGGGTGCTCTGTCAGTATAATCAACTGGTGACCTCCTCTGGACTCACTTATTATATGACTCTGCATCATCATTAAAGACATATTTTGAATCCTGCTGCATTGTTTGCACACACATTTTTTTGTCTTTCTCAAAGAATCCCTTGCCTTGCACTTATGCAAAACTCCTTTGATCTCACATTAAAAATTGCTGATGTTCCTCATGTTTTCTTGTATTATATTGATAAGTTCTTCCATGACCCGTGGCTAAGAAGTCATTCCTAGTCTCTCTTGAAATCTTTGCTGAATTGCTTTCTTGCTCTTGTAAAATGTATTCAACATCACAGATATACGACAGATAAGTGAACGTTCTGGCAGATTCCAACCTCAGGAAAACAAACCATTTTAAGTCTAAATTTGTATCAAGCTATCCCTTCCTGTATGTACATATTTTGACACCTTCGTCAACACAATTTCACTGTGCTTTTGTGGAGTATCTATATATTTCTTGAAACCTCTTAAAGTAGATAAGCAAAATTCAGGCACTTCTCCCAGTTTATTGAGTTTTCACAGCTCCATTTATAGTTTAGTTACTTCAGAGGGTTCTGGAACAAAAGCTGGAGATAACTGAGAGGTTTGGAAAAGTTGAAGAAGAAGCAAGTGTGCTTTTGTTTGCATATATGAATGCAGTGCATATGAATGTATTTTTCTTTACACAGCCTCCTTTTCTTTTTCAGACCTTAGAATTTTTTATATTGTCAAGTTTTGTGCTGCAAGCCCAAGTTTGGCTTGAGTTACAGCTACTCAGATTGGGAGGTTTTCAGTTTTACTCCTTGAAGTTTGCACTAACGAGCCAGGACTTCTAGAAAATATGGTAGAGAATCAGAGCATGGCACGTGGATGTGGCACTTGGGGACATGGCTTAGTGGTGGCCTTCACAGCACTGGGGGAATGATTGGACTCGATGCTCTTAGAAGTCTTTTCCAACCAAACAATTCAGTGATTTTATGACTCTATTGTTGTAGTAGGAAAAAGGTGGTGTCCCATAATTATTCAACCCGTTTTTCTGAAGTATATTGGCTCTGATTTCTTTTCAACAGAAAACTGTGTAGTTTTTTCAACTTTCCTGTGCCAATGAGGTATTCAGTGTAACTTTCATGTCTGAGATCCACTGCTGCCCAGGACACCAAAAGAATATAAAGAAATTAAAGAATTTCATATGGGAATCCAGGAGGCAACACAGCTACATCTGTATGGGTAAACTAAAGAGCCAGTTGCAGCTTTTTGGCCCATAGGGCAAATGACAGAGTACTTGCATACTATCAAATTCTTTTAACCTTTGAAATATAATAGAAACCTTTTGAATTCCTCTTGGAAATGATCCATGACCTGTTGATTGAGAAACCATGATTAAATATTCTATAGCTAGTTTACCTGGGTAAAAAAAATGTCTCAAGCATTACGCTACTAAAATAATTCAATAAAGTTCCAGTACCTGTGTTCAGGAGCTGATAGGTTCAAATTACCAAAACTGACAAAACTCAGATGCCTGATATCTGAGAAAAACTGAAAAAAGCTGTCTAAATAGTAAGACTAACGAGGAATAAGATACTGGAGAATTACTCTTCCCAAATTGTATCCATGGTTATAAAAGCTCAATTTATTTGTTAGTCCCTTGTTCACTCACTAGGGTGTATATCAGAAAATCATGGCTGGAAGCAAATTGATATGAAATTAGACAGGCTTCCACTACCACTGTAACATATTTCTGAAGATAATGAGGACTTAGGAGCCAAGTCCCTTAAGTGTTTGCCATTTCTGTGTGTTAACTCATTGCACATTTTATAGATTTGAACAGGAAAAAAAAAAAAAAAGGAAAAAAAGGAGGAATTTTGAAAAATTAAGCTTTTTAGAAATAAGAGCAGAAAATTAGGAAAAACTGGATTAGTAAAACCTGGGGATTCTTCAGATTCCATAGGAATATATGGTCTCCTATAGCTGTCTTTGAAAAGCCCTAATTTTTTTTTTTTTTAATTTGGTTTTGGAGTTTTTTACTACTTCCAGCAATTCTGTTTGCAATATAAAATATTAAATTTTGTCATAGGGGTCAAAGTCAACAACTTTGCTAGTTAACTTGTTTGGAAGGAAGAATAACATCTTGTTTGGAAACTATAGAGCTTTTCCTGGGTCACTTTGGGTCCGTGTCATGCATTTCTCGTGTGTGGGCAGAGTCCTGTATTTGTGTTACATAACAAGGATCTCCCCAGGCACAGAAAATTTCAGGAGTCTATAGAAATTTCAGTCCTGGATGGCACAAAATAAATGAAACATCACACAGCTTTTGAGAAAGGGGAAATTTTTATTGCTCTTTGTTTTGCATGTCGTCCATTCTGATAAGTGGTTGCAGACCATCAGCAACTTCTGCTGTAGGAGTCACAGCAAAGGCTGGTTATAATCTTGTTTATTAAGTGCCACAAGAGGGGAATAAATCAGCTCCCTCACGGCATGTCATGTGTGGCTGTTGATTGCATGTCTGAGCAAAAACTAGAGGATAATGAAGAATCCAACAGCAGAGCCATGATAACAGAGATCCAAGGCTGAGTTTGCTAACCTGTTGTGCATTTTCTCCACTCCATCTCACTGCTGTTTTTCCTGTTCTTCCAGACATACATGTTGGACCAGATGTGAAAATCTGAGTGTCTACTGAGGCTAAAACTAAATCTTTGCAAATAGTGATAATTGGAATCAGATTTTTTTTTAGCATCTTGGTACTGAAAGGAAACATCCCTGTTGTCACTAAAGAAAAGAATAGGTGGTGGGAGCAGTACAAAAAGTGTTTTCTCTGGCAAAGGAACAAGCCACAACTCTTGTTAATGTAGGACTAGAGACTGCTGCCTTTATCAAAACAAACATCAAAGCAGATAGAAACAAAATTTACTATATGGATAAGGATGCTAGGTAGGAAAAGTGAAGAGCAGACCAATAAGAACAATCATATGTCACAGTGAAAACCACAAGAAATAAATGGGAATGAATCTTGTGCAGAGGTACTGTACAAATTAACACAGCTTCCAAAGTGCTGTATGGATTTTAAAATAGGGGTTGAGAGAAGAATAATTAGCAGCAGAAGGGGAAAAGAAAAAAAATCAAGTTAGGGATGTACTTTTTCAAACCTGGGGCGGATATTTTCAAAGGTGCTGAAATTAATGTGATCTCAGTAGCTAATTCCCCCAGCTAGTTTTGAACTTTTTCATAGAGATGCTTACTATTGCGTAGCTAGATCCATAATTAGGCCCTTAAATCAAAGAAAATTAGTTTTCAGAGAAGTTGACCTCTTCTTAAAGTTATTCAGAGTTCAGTGCTTTTGAAGATCAAGTCACTTTGTTTTAGGTCTTGGGTCCACAGTCTGGGTGTCCTGACCTGAAGGTCCTCATGAACAAGTGTGAGGGCTACAGCCTCTGTGTCCACTCATTACTGCCAAATGAAAAGCAGGTGATGCAGAGATCTGCCTGCAGAAGGGGCAGCCTGCTGGGACAGAGCTGTCTTGTGACCACAGTGCTGGCTCTGGGTGAGAGCTGCAGGAAGGACAACTGATTCCCAACAACCTGCACAGCTCTATTCAATATTCCTCGGATGTCAGTCCCTTGGTGGCATGGTGCATGAAGGGAATAAGAGGCAGTCATGAGGCTTTGCAAGTAAGTGACCAGGCCATAATTCAAATAATTTGGTTGGTTTCCTCAGATTCCTGAGCCAAGGCTGGCCAAGAACATCTCCTTACTTCAAATCAAGGGAAGAAACTCTGCTGAAAACTGATGAGCTATTCTGCCACCCTGGGGAGGAATTAATAAGACCCTGCTTGAGGGTTCAATTTCTTGACTGTACAGAAAATAAAAAATAAAAAAAATCCAAATTGTTGCCATCCTCAGAGGATTTCCTTTATCTCTCTCAGTTACTACCATACAGTCAAAATATTGGGTTTTGTTCCTATGACAAACAAGGAGACTTTAGCCACCTCTTTAGCTCTAGTCTGGTCTAACTTAGTCTCTTTCACTATCACAGAACCATTAAGGAAAAGACCTCTAATATCATCATTGCAAAATAATTTCCAGGGAGATTTAGAAGAAGCTCAGCTCAACTACTGGGCTAAGTGTTGGAAATAGATATAGGTTGGTTTTGTGCTTATTTATGTGCTGTAATACAAAATCTCATGACACAAGTTTTACAACTGTTGATGCTTGTGTGGTTTTCAGGTAGTGACAATACAATGCTGGAACGAGGGAGAGGATTAACATCACCTTTAAGCTCCCCCAAAGCCATTTTACCACCATTTTTGTTCCTAGTTAAATTTCAATGGGTTTGTGCAATGATCCCATATATTAAGCCTTCCATTTATCTCTTTCCTTTTTGTTCAATTTCTTTCTTCTCACACATCTTTTTTTTTTTTTTTGCCAATATCTGTTCCTTTCCTCCTCTCCTCTGATCATTTCCTTTTTCCTTGATTGCAAGAATCAGTTAATAGAAGGGTCAACTCTGTTTTGTGGCTTTGATGCGGCATCCTAAAATTATGAGGGCTGAGCTGTAAGAGAAATCAGTTATATTAGATCATTGTTCATTACATGAACAGACTGCTGCTCTTCTTAGCTAGATTCTGCATCTTAGACAAATATGATGATGTAACTGAGTTCCATAACATATGAGAAAAGTAATGAAGCAAGATCTGGGAACCTGTTCATCAAAAAAAAAAAAAAAAAAAAAAAAAAAAAAAAAGGAAAGAAGATTTCAGTTTCCATAATTTTTGCTTTAATGGCTTCACACATGGACTGGAAAGGGCTGCAGGGAGCACAGTGACTGTCTCCTCCCACCTCTTGCATTATACAAGCCACTGAACTGAGCAAATCGATCTCTGAGCTCGCCCCCAACTTGGGTAGAGCTTGTATGAAATCCCAACAGCTTCGCTCCTGGGGCAGAGCATCAATGCTGTGTTTATTCCACAATTTTTGGGAAGATATCCAGGCTAGTGTTGGTTTTAGATTAACAAGAAAATCTCTCCAGTGTTTTTCCATAATCAGTGGATAGAAACACTTTGGCTTTTCCAGCAGGGTAGTCAGGGCACTCAGAGTTTGGCCCTTGCCATGAATCTTAACATTAAGTGTATTTTTTTCCTGTTTCTGATTACCAAGGGAGCTTGAGGAGATAAGCATTTCTAGAAAGAATTCAGCCTGTTTGAATAACATCCTCTTGTGTCCTAATGACGAAGGCTTTATCTGCAAATTGGTCCCTTTTTATTCATTTTTAAGTAGATGCTTTTTAAGTGAAGAGCCAATGCATTTTTGAGCAAGGGCATTATTTTCAAATTAAAATATTTTTGTTGTCTATTACAATGACATAACAGCAAGAAAAACTAGCAAGAGAGTGAACTTTACCCCTTGGAATTACGCATTAAACAGCAATATCCACATGTCTGTTAGTCGGATTAAGCTAGTGGTTCCTGGTGGATATTTATTACAACAGAATTCAAGCAGTTAAAGCAACATTGGTGCTTTCACATGTCGAGCATTTGTATGAGAATTGGAGGTTTATTAGTGAAATTGATGGAATTCTTTAAGGAAGCCACAAGGGAATAATTTATCCAAACAATGGAGAACACAGAACAAGTTCACGAGCAGAAAACTTTGATAGAAACCCCTCTGGACACCCTTGTGCACCCAGTTGCTGGCATAGGCAATACATTATTCAAGTGATAAACCCCATTTTTTTTAATGGCATAAAAATGAACTATACAGACATCATTAATTTTCAAATAAAAAAAGTCAAAGGAGTACTACTTTCCCATTTCACATTAACCATCCGTATTCATTTTCCTACAGAAATAGTGGTCCTGGCCCATTCTGACAGTCACAAAATTGTCTGGACCTCTTATTATTAATAAAGGAGTTTAATTCTAGGATCACACTGAAATTCCAGTGCAGATAATTGCACTTTGCATGACTTACCCTCCCTCAGTCCCTTCAGCTGCCTTCAGTTCCTGTTCAAATTGTGGCAGGGTATTGTCAAATATGTTTAGTAACTGACACGCTCCCATCTGAAGTGTCTCCATTTTCTGTCTGATGAGGAGGTGAGTTCCAGTTTGTTTCCCTAGTTGGCTTGCTTGCCAGCTGTGTCAGGAAGTTCTCCTCCACACATTCCAGGAACCTCCTGGGCTGTTTCCTCTCTGCTGTATTGGATTTCCAGCAGACATCTGGTGAGTACCCCACGAGGACAAGGCCTGGCGGTTGTGAGACTTTGCTTTGCTGTTTGTAGAATATCTCATCTGCCTCTTCATGCTGAATGGGTGGTTTGTAACAGATTGCCAGCAGAATATTGGCCTTGTTGGCCTTCCCCTGCCTGTCATCCATAAGCATTCAACCCCATTGTCACCAACAATAAGCTTCAGATAATCAAAACTCTCCCTAAAATTTAAGGTTACCTCATTGCCTCTTCTTCCTTGCCAGTCCCTTCTGAAGAGTTTATAGCATCCTTTGGAGGATTTCAGCTGTGCCTGTCACCCCACCACATTTTCATGATGGAAGTTACATCAGTCTCCCTGCTGCACGACGTCTTCCAGACCCTCCTGTTTGTTGCCCATGCTCTGTGCTTTGACATAGATGGTCTTCATTTGGAGTAGTGATCTTGCCACATTTTATGGGGAGAATCCCTAATCCCCATGTGACCATTCTCAGATGCTTCCACAGTTTCTAACATATCAACAACCTTGGTGTCTTTGCTGCCATGCAAATCTTCATCCCCACCTCCAGAGAGACAGCAGACTGAAGAACCTTTCTAGCACAGCACCCCACAGCCATTGGCAACTCCCCCCCAAGGTTTAGGTACAGTTGTCTTGGTTTTATCCCTTTCCACCTTCAAATGCAGTTAAAAGCTCTTTCAGTGGCCCCTTTCAGTTAATTCCTGTGCAAAGGACCTTTTCTCCTTTTGACAGAGTTGTACCTCTCTGATGCCAGCAGGCCTGACGTCATGTAGACTCATCCATAACCAAAACCCCTCAAATTCTGCTGGTAACACCAGCTGGAGACACCTGCTGGCTCTTCCTGCTCCTTCCCTCATCATTCCTTGCAACTGGAAGGATAGGGAGGAGTACTGCTTGTTCTTCTGATCCCTTAACCTGTTGTCCCAGAGCCCTGAAGTCTCTCTTGATTGTCCTTATACTTGTTGCAACTTTTCTTGCTGTCAACTGTCCAAAATCAGTAATGGATAATAATCTGAGGGTTGAACCAGGAAGCTTTCTCTTAATTGCTTTAAACCTGGGTTCCCTGGAGGCATCAGGCTTCCCTGAGGAGTCTGGCCTGCACATTGGGCCTTTTGTTCCCTCCACAAGGGAGTCTTCCATGACAATGAGACCCCTTAGCAGGGTATAGGCTGATTAACCTCGGGTAACACCTCCTAATTCAATGAACCATTGTCCTCGTCTATTGTTAGTTTCCTCCCTGTTACCCAGGGGAGGTGGAGCACTCACAGAGATGTTCCTGCTGTGCCAGCCAGGCACTGGCCACAATTGCCCCTCTCCCTCAAGTCACTGTTCAGCCAGCTGGAGAGAGGACACCCTGGATTATCCTGCCCTGACTGCAGGACTCCCCAACCTACTCACCTCCAGCTGCACCTCTGCCTCCCCCAGTTCAGAACATCCCCCCCGAGCACCATACTGAGCTCTCTGCTGCTAATTAAGGCTGCTCACCTCAGCTCTTCCTTTCAATAATTATCATCAAGTGCTCAGAAAACAAAAAACAACCTAAAACAAACCTCTTGACCAAAAGGAAATAAAAAAGCATCAGAAGGTATTAGAAGAAACCCCTTCACACCTGATTTTTCATGTGTGTGTGAGCCTGTTTAGCTCTATTCAGTTTTTTGTTTGAATTGTATAAATCTGTTGAAACAAAATAATTTATTAGCTCAGTTTTATTTGCAAGGAAGGTTCAGTTGCCCTTTATATTATTGTTATATCTCAAGACAATGTTTCTTTACTTATGAGCAGATGTTTGAAATCCTCCAGGAGATTTTTATAAGACTATGGAAATGAACTTGGCATGGGTACCGGTCTCCCAGGTGGAGCGGGTGAACACAAGCCTTCTTAGAAGTCTCAGATCAAGGCTAGTCAGAAAGAGCAACAGAGCCCAGCCACCAAAAGCCTAGTGCTTTGGTGACTGACAGGTACAGGCTCTTTCTGAAGCATAAAAAGGAATGCTAAATGATCTCACTGACAGAATAAATCTTCTATTTGTTTGGTCTGGACCAGATGTGCTAAAGGCTGATGTGGAAATGTCTGCTGATGCCAATCTCAGTTTAAATCACAATTTGGCAGCAGGGCTTTTTTCACCCCCCTCTCTGCTCTTCCCCTATCCTCTATTTTTCTTTTTTTTTTTTTTTAAGTTGCAAGGCCACTCAATGTTCCTTAAAAAGTTTCAGCAGTGATACAATAAATTGGATATGGCCTCACTTGCTTTCCATAGGACTGTGAGGAGCAGCCTTTCAGGTTTTGCTGCCTGAAGAACACAGAAGCCACTGGAAAGAGGAAGAGTTTCAGGAGAAACTCTTTAAGGCATCAGGCACTGAGGCCTCTGCCCCATCCTTACACCATCTGTCCACATCTCATGATACAGACTTGGATGCCTTTCTAAAACATGGTCCAACAGGAATGGCTGAGAAAGTTTTCACTCAGTTAGTTTGACAGACCCCATGGTTTGGGGATGTATCCTTGTCTTAAAAAAATATTTAAAAATTACGTATAAAAAAAATCTGGTTAATAAATTTAAAACAATGCTTAGTATTATCTTCTGCAAAAAATAAGATAAAAAAATTAATTGGAAAACAGCACTTTACAGACTCCTAGAATGGTTTGGCTTGGAAGGGACCTTAAAGATTAATTAGTTTCAACCCTCTGCCACAGGGAGGGACACCTTCCACTAGAACATGCTTTGAGCCCCATCCAGCTTGTCCTTGTTTATTTTGTCACGGAATATGTGGTCAAAATGTTCTAATTTTTCCCTATAAATGAAATTTTCCAAGAGGTTTATTGGAGGACATTCAAATACCAGGCAAGGAATTAAAAAAAAAAAAAAAAATTAAGGAGGGTGGAAACATAATTGTTACAATGAGATATTGTAGATCATTATTATCTATTGCGTGGTAAATAAAGACACGATCTCTGGTTTCACTGAAAACTTGGACAAGATTGAACAAGATTGACACACCTGAGCAGAAAATCTCAGGCTGAAAGACATTACAGTTTTCTGTTAGAACCAAAAATATGAAGAAAACAGCAGAAAAGCATTGAAAGAGAAGGACATGTATGGTCAAATTTTGCTGTCTGTAAAACCCAATAAAATGAACTATTTGAATTATCAGATTTTGCAGACTTTGTCAATATATGGGTGGAAAAATTGCTAGATTTTAATTTTTTGTTCAGAAAAAAACCCACTGCATTTCACAGCAGAGCAGACACATGTACCAACTGTACAGGCATTGAAGGGGTTTGTTGTTCTGTGCCAGAGTTTTACAGAAAACTGTATATCCAAGTCCTCAAATTATGTTTTCTTTGACAGAATAAGGTGGGTAACCTTCACAAGTAAATCAAGTTTTTCATTCTCAGTGGTCAGACCATTTGCTTTGTGGCCAAATAAAGTCAATTCCTTGGTCAAAATGTGTTGCAGGAGGAATTTCTGGGGGACAAAACCTGCAAAATGAAACAGGTCAGTGTAGCAGGGATGGAGGCTACAACACTAGCTCAGACAGGATGCACCTCTCTTACACCCTGGGTCAGTGTAATTTTTGGTAGAATTTGAAAATTCTGTGGGATGTGTAAGGTGCCACTAGCTGGTGAACACAATGCCAACAACAAGGATTGTTAGGAAAGATTACAATAAGGATTGACCAAGTAGCTGCAGTCAACATCCAGCTCCAAGAACCTCATTTATATATACATATTTTAGGAGCATCCTAAATATTTTTCAGTTTGCCAGGATGAAAATACTTATCATCCTAACAATCATTTTATTATCAGTTCCTGTTTCTGTACCAGCTTTCCACTGGTGACCACAGTCCCCCAACACAGACAGGGGAGCTTTAGAAATTTTTATTTATTCTTACTGTTCTTGAAACAAGCTGTTGAGAAAATCTTACTAATGGCATCTTTGTTCACATGGAGATGCAAAATCTAAAAACATCACCAATTCTTTATTCTCTCCTCTTCTGCATATACAGGAGGCACTGGGCCAGGTCATGGGACACTGACATGTCACCAGTGGTGACCTGTCCATTGATATAATTCATGTAATTGATATATTTGATATAATTGATATAACAGAGGGAAATAAAGGTGATCCTGTGAAATTACCTAGACCATACTCATAGAATTTTCTTCAAAGGCATCTGCACTCTGACTGCTGAAGCAGTCTATTGTTTTGTGGGTCTGTTAGATGTGTCCTTGCTCCAGGAAAAGCTGACAGCAACAATAGCAAAAAATAGGAGTGAATATCAAGTATACACT
The DNA here is from genome assembly GCA_013401135.1 of Cettia cetti. Taxonomy (NCBI): domain Eukaryota; kingdom Metazoa; phylum Chordata; class Aves; order Passeriformes; family Sylviidae; genus Cettia; species Cettia cetti. The sequence goes on from VZUI01042636.1 coordinate 58,273, forward strand.
GTAATGCATATTTCATCAGAGCTCAGAAGCTCTTCCTCTGACTCAAAATAAATTCACTTCTTTCACTGACTCCCAAAATATAAACACAACACAAAGCCTTTCCAAAATACAATCATCAAAAGTGTGAGTCCACCTTCTCAGGAGTGCTGTAACTTCAGAGTATTGTTTGTTTAACTGGAAATCCCAAATAATTTTCACAGTTAATGGAGAAGCTGCTACTTTAAATATCTGGTTTCATTTCTCTGAATAGCAAGATCGACTTTTTCTCCAATTAATGTGGTGCAAACATGTTTTCTGTTCTTATTTAAGGTGTCAAAATGTCAGATCGTTTCTTTACAGCTCAAACAGGAGACACATGTTTACAAAAAAATAAAATAGAATAGTTCAGTCAGAGCTGCAGTTAATAATTTCAGAAATGATACAACAAGATAGAATTACTATTGTATTAAGGTATAACATGACATAATTATGACAGGCCTTGACATGTGCTGGGCATGATTGTCTGTCAAGCAGCAGTTGCTGAATCTTCACCAAATCAGTCTGAATGCAAGAAATCAAAATACAATTTAAGCTGGACAAATTCAAGCTGAGCAAAAGACTGATGTATTTTAATAATGAGAGGAATTAACCTTTGCAGCAAGGATTTTGATGGATATTCTATCTCAGGCAAATTTAGATGAAGGTTTTAAAATTCATTTTATTTTGCTAAATAAGGACTTCATTTAAGCACAGGGATATTCAATGTTATCCAAACTAGATGAACAATAATTTCTTCTAATTGACAGAAAATCTACTGTTAATGCTTCTTCCACAAAGCTGTCAAATATATTTCCTAAAGAAAGGTAGTACCTATCAGTCTTCCTGTAGAATAATTAACCACTGTTTTACAGCTTCCACCTGCATGTGATTTAAAGAGACCTGCTTTGCAGTGAGTCATGACATAGTCATGGCATCTCACACAAGTTTAACTGTCTAATTATTAAATATTTTGTCTCCTCTATCTATTTCTGGGGCTGGTAAATTAATTACTAAGTTATAAACAGCAGTGGAAATATGGATGGCCATTAACAATTTGTTTTTAAAACCAGATAGTTCTTCCAAAGTGTATTTTAATTAGCTGACTGGCTTTGCATTGATAAGCTCTCAGACATTCCATAATTGTATCTCATGAGCTTTCTCAAATAAAATTATCACTTTCACAAATTTTATTCAAGCTTGGCAGGAGAATTTCAGAATATTACAGCATGAACAGTCCTAGAGGTAGAATCTTTTTCTCCTTCATAGTTATCTAGAAACTTTCAGGCTAAGTGCATTTTCCAATTCTATGGTATTGGAGGAAAAGTGTAAGGCTTTATAGCCAAAGGGGCTATAAGTCAGAGTTATTTGAAGGATTAATATGCCAGAGGCCATCATCTTTCAATATTGCAAAATGAGTTAATGGCTTTCATTGCATAGACTATAAAACCACTAGGGATCCTACTAAATTTTGACCTTCTGTCTATCATTGGGCACTCAGTGTTACCCAATATCATACCCCAGATTTGAGTTAGTAAAAGAATTTAAATTTCAGGGTTTGTCAGGTGTGTGTCATTGGCAGAGAAAAGGAGAAGCCACGGTGTGACCAAAACCTGAGGTGGCAAAGCATGGAAATCAATTGGATATCCTTCCCCTACTCTACATTTGAAGAAAAATTGTACCCTAATTGCACCTCAGCAGTAAAAGGCAACCTACTACGTCCACGAAATCCAGATCTTTGCCTGTCAGACCTAAGTGGAAATTTCTTTCCTGAATACAGTGAGTGCTTTGACTGTGAAAGAGCAAAAATTGCCTGTGCCACCTTGGAGTGCTGAGCAGCACAATCACGGATGTCTCTGAGGAAAGCAGAGAAAAAGAAACCAGCCAACCCCAAATACATCTGGTTAATGGTGTACTCAGGAAAAAAACACTCCTGGAGCCCTTCAGGCGACTGAGGCATGACACAGAATTGTTATCTTTCTTCATGAAAGCATTTTGAACATGTCAGGAGCATTTTATCTGTTTGGCATGAAAGAGAAGTCTGAGACTGTGCATGAGTGGGGTTTGAAGCATCCTTCCCACCCTTCTCCAAGATCCTTCTAGGTCATGAATGAGTTCCAGTTTGCAGGACATGGTGAGTAAAGACTGTGTGAACACCCACATGGCCAAATTTTTTTCCAGACAGAAAGAAGCCTTGCTTTTCAGAGGATAGGAGAGAAAAAAGGAAAAGCAGATAATACAGTGGTTGTGGCACTTTTTTTCAGAAAGTTCTTGGCATCAGGGTCATGAGGGTGGTAGGTCTTAATAGTCCAGACCAGCCTCCCCTGGACCTCCACACATTTGCCTGTGGATGTAACAACCTCATTTAAACTCACACCTGTGCTTCAGTCTGTGTTTGACCTAAGCTCAAGTTTTACGAGTCTCCAGTCCTGCCTCTGACCCTGCCTCCTGGGTGGAGTTTGGACCTATGCTGTAGCCTTCTCCTCAGATTTGTGTTTTGTCTTGTCCCATTTGGATCCTGACGGGGCCCCCTGGAGGGACCATGGACCCTTTTTCTGCCAGGCAAGTGGCCTAATATTGCACAAGGGCCCAGAGAAACCAAGAAATCTTCATCCTTGGAGACAGTCAAATCTCACTGGCCAAAGACCTGAGCAGACTGGAAGAGACCTTGGCAGAGGTTTCCCTGGGAAGCTGTGGCTGCCCCGTCCCTGGAAGTATTCCAGGCCAGGTTTGATGGGGTTTGGAGCAACCTGGGATAGTGGAAGGTGTCCCTGCACATGGCAGGGATGTGAAATGAGATGATCTTTAAGGTCCCTTCTAACCCAAACCATCCTGTGATTTTGTGATTCTACACAGTCATATTTGGTACTGGACAAAGTGAGTTGCTACAAAGGTTGTTTCTAACCTGTCTTATTCTGTGGCTCTATAAAAATCCTTAAAAAAACCACAACCAAACTAGCTACAGAAACTGCAGAAGTGGGCAGCACAAATGAACAGCTGATATCTGAAATCACAACAAAATGGCAATTTTCCCTGTTCTATTTCTTCTCTCTGCCTTTATTAGCAGTGCCTGGTCTCTCAAAACGGAATTATTTCTCAGGAGCTAATTTCTTCCTCCTGTGCCAAGAACAAAGGGAAAAAAATTAAAATTAGTGTGATGTGAACAGGATTATTGCAAAGTAAAATGTTTTTCAAAGTTTCCCAGGAGGTATCACTAGTTTTTTAGATCCATCTGGAATTCAATCATTGTTACTTGCCAGCTGCTGCTGGGACCTTCCAGTTGTTTCTCCTCTTCTGGACACAACATGTAGTGGGAGCAGTTTTTGCTGCTGATATAACTCTGAAGGACAGCCACATAAGCTGGGAATACAGGCAGATTTTTGGCTCTGCTTTTTTGAACTGGACCAGATTTATTAAGTATTGTCTTGGCTGCTTACAGCTGGAGTAGTTAGAGGGTACAATTTCTGAAATTTCACACAGAATACAGCCAGCAGAAGAATCCCTTTGCTGCACAATCCTGACAGCTTTATTGAAAGTTATAGGCTCAATTTTAGTGGGCATATATGATAGGATTTATATTTTATATTTTATGCCCTGAAAGACAGCCTCTAAAAGCATGTAAATTTCTCTCCAAAACAGGCATATTTGACTTAGAAAATAAATAATGAGAACTTCCAAATTCTAGATATTAATCCTCACTATCTACCAAATTGACCCTGATATAAAAAAGAGCAAGAATCAAACAAAATTATTTCTACTCACCTGTTTAAGCATCACAAAATATTTTGCTGCCCCTTGAGGTGTATAAATTTGGATTACTAGCATGCTCTGTGAAGAACTGCAGCTACAACCTTCTGCAGGTGCTGAACTTGAGCACTGCAATGACTCCCCACTGCTTGTGATCAATTATATTCCTGGTGTGGAGAGTGGAGAGCTTGACTAACACATCACATTCCCAGAAAGGTGCCTTATTCTTTCTTAAGTTTTCTGGAAAGTGATTTGAATCACATTTCACAGATATTTGAAGAGTTTTGTGAACACTGCTCAGTTCAGCTGCCTCAGACACCTGCAAGCTTAAGGTAAAGAGAAACAACAAAAAAATCCAACTTAAAGCAGCTGTTTAGGAAACAACTGTTAAGGTGGTTGTCAATGACAGGGTTGGAAAATGAGTAGACATAAATTTTTAGAAGAAAAATCAATGGACCCCTAAGGTGTATTTTCCTGGGTGTCTTAGAGCTAGTCCTGCTTTGCACCCCATATTGATGCCTTGGAGGTTTGGCCTTTTAGTATCACACAAATCTAAAAGAAATGTGATAACACTGAACATGACAATGTGTTGCTAAAAACAAGCTGCCAAGCAGCTTAAAAAAGCTGTCAGACTACCTGTCAATAAATGTGCATTGTTTGGTGAAGTGGATCCCAGCTGCAAATTCTGGGAGATGAGAGGGCGTTGCACACCCCACAAAGTTTCTCTTTGTCCCTGCAGGGTGTCAGGACAAAGAGGATGCAAACAGACTGAGGGCATCAAAAGGAATGTCTCAGTAACATTATTGACCTTTCTGGTGCATATTCAACCAGGCAGCATCTCAAAACTTCTGTCAAATAATGAATCAAGACATTCGTAACAGGATGAAGCCTTTTGCCTCCAGGTTATTGGTCTGAACCTAGACAGGTAACAGATTTTGAGATGGGGACCTATTACGTGGTTGTCATTTGGCCAAAACAATAAAAATTCTTAAATCAAGGATTAGCTTCAGGGAGGTAAGGCAGGATTTGCCAAAGATGTGCATCATGATGTGATCAAAAACCAAGTTCATATTTCTATGGCATTTTGAATATTGTTAGCAGTACCATTGCATCAAAGCCCTCTTGCACAGGATCACGACCCAAATATTTAATTCTGGGCAGATTTTTTCAGACTGTGTTTTCTCTTGTAATATCAGGATTATGGTATTCAGAGAACCATGGAATCATTGCTTTTCAAAAAAGCTTCTAAGATTGTTGGGTCCAACCTTTGACCCAACCCATGTCAACCATCCCATGCAGGCCATGTCCAGTCATTTCTTCAACACCTCCAGGGATGGGGACTCCAGCACCTCCCTGGGCAGCCCCCTCCAATGCCTGACCACCCTTTCAGTAAAGAAATTCTTACTGATGTCCAATCTAAACTTCCCCTGGTACAGCTTGAGGACCTCTTCTCTCATCCTGTCCCTTGTTCCTTGGCTTCAGGGCCCAACCCCTGGCTGTCCCCTGCTGTCAGGGAGTTGTGCAGAGCCAGAAGGTTCCTCCTGAGCTTCTTTTTTTCCAGGCTGAACCCCTTTCCCAGCTCCCTCAGCTGCTCCTGGTACTTCAGCCCCTTCCCCAGAAGTTCCTGGTACTTCTGTTCCCTTCCCTGGACACAGTCCAGCCCCTCCATGGCTTTCCTGAATTGGAAGGCCCAGACCTGGACCCCATATTATCACTCTCCATCCCAGTAGACATTATTAGCTCAGTTAAATCTGCACTGAATAGTTTACTAAAGTGCAGACAAATGCAACTGAGATTTTTCCATATTCACATCTGCCATAAAACTCATATAATTCAGTGAAAATAGACATATCCACTGGAGGAAGTTTAAATAATATGGTTCTCATATCTTAAATAAGAACAAAGACAGACTGGCCATAAAACATTTGAAAATCTTAGTAGTGTCTACATATAAATAAATATGCTCAAAATATTTTCAGTGAGTTGACAGAATTTGCATCTGATTGATATCAAAAAGCTACAGTTTTCTTTTCTTAACAGTACAAAGAAAAGAAACATCTAAAGCAAAGCATATTGGGCCTGTAAGTTCTTGGTAAAGATGTGAGAAACTTGAGATTTGTCTAAATCATTTGGAATCAAATGGAAAAACATATGTCCCTGTGTAAGAGACAGAGGAACACTTCAGAGGCTACTCCAAGGACAGTGTCTTGCTTGAGATTGGCTTGGTCTGTCCTCACTGAGAGGAAAACACAAACAAGAAAAAAATATCAGAAAAATGACTGAAGTACTAAATATTATGCATTAAAAAAAAGAATAAGATAACATGGGAAGGATGTAAGTATTTTGACATAAAAAAATGAATGAACTGAGCAGAAATGTTCTGTATCTTGGAATTGCTTCTCCTTTTAGTAATATATTTTGTTCTTTAATCTCTCTGTTATGTTTCTTCTCATTGGTATGACTTGTGGAAAAGAAGGAAAGCCATATTTCCTAAATAATATGATTTTTTCATTGGAATTACTGTGTGGATCAGCATCAGGCACCATTCCTGGTGCAAATAACAGGAGATCATAGTCATTGGTTTGTGTTAGAAATGACCTTCAGGTCTTCTATTTCCAACCCCTCTAACATGGGCAGGGACAAACTACTGCTAAACCAGGTTGCTCAGAACCCAAGCCTGGCCTTGAACACTTTTAGTGATTGGGTATCCACAACTTGATATCCAGCCTGAAACAGGACTTTTCCACCTGCTCAGCATTCTCTCTCATCTCTTGCCCTGACAGTCCTGCAGGTCCTGGTGGTAATTTTCAACAACACACTTTCTGCTGGAGTTTCAGAGAGTAGGAGGGAAAGAGTGAGGAGGGAAGAGAAGTGAGGATTCCTGTGCTTGGTGTTATCCGGCTACAAGATCCTTCTGAAGAGTCGTCCAGACATGGTGGGCTTTTTGTCTTCTGAGCGTTTCTCTGTGAGCTGACAACTGAACCTCTGTCTAAACACAGCACATGGCAAATGGTGAAGCAGAGAAGTGACAGCTCAGTATGAAGTCTCAGTGCTCAGATTTTTCATTTTCTATTCAAATCACTGTTTACAAGCTTCTCAAGCAACAGTTCCAGGATGCAAAATGGCATTCACTGTCCTCGCTCTCATTTGGCTTGGCAGAATAAAGGTCACGAGTGAGTCTGTCAGCCCGAGCGCCGCATCTTTTGCTCGCTGTGACAAACAAAGAGCTAATCTGATGCTGTAGGCTCTGTCACCTCTATCAAATCTCATTTTTGTCTTCAGTTTGTTGGCAGTTTCAAATGGCTGCTTTTCAAAAGGTTCTCTCCTGAATATGTGAATTTGGAGCCTTATATCTTTTTCTCCTGAGATGTTGACAAGCCGCTTAGAGCACAGACTAATGATTAAATCACCTTTTCCAGTGCATCATGTTTTTGCACCAGTCTGGTTTAGAGGGGGTTTTTCACATTCATACTTATTTAAACAGACTCAGTTCAACATTTCAGGGTGGTTTTGTTTTTTTTTTTTTTGTTTTGGCTTTTTTTCCTTCTTCTTTTTTCTCTGTAAAGCAAAAAAGTGAAATTAAAAGAGTCAGCTTTAACTTTAGTATTGCAACACAGTTCCTTTCAACTCACCCCAGCCCCATGAGTATCCTGTCACCTTAATTTCTGTTTAGAGGAAGACAGGTTTGTAGCACTCTTCTTAGTAATTCATCTCTGAAATAAGGTTGACTTGGGGCCTCGTGTCTATCTTGAAGTATAATAGTGTCATTTACTGTTAAAAGTGGCATCAAGAGATCCTTTCTTTTGTCACATTTGCAGTGTCTCCACAGAACTAGATATTTTCTAAAGCTTATGAGACTGGGCCCTGATCCTGCCAGTGATTTCTGCAAGGGAAACATTCTGAACCTGTGGCCCTTTACACCATGGCTCTTACAGACAAGAGGGACATTTTTTACAGCATCTTGTGGCTTTTGATATTTAATAAAACCAGGGCTTACTTGGAAAACTGAATTTTTTCCCTTTCATTTTGTTTAGTCCCTTAGTCTTGAGAATTAGTTTATTTTTTATTATTTTTGTTTGTTTTGTTTTATTTCACAGAACCATAGAAATACAGAATGGCTGGGGTTGGAAGGAACCCTAAAAATTATCTCATGCCAATCCCCTCCCATGGGCAGGGACACCTTCCTGTTAGACCAGCTTGCTCGAAGACACATCCAACCTGATCTTGAACTCTTCCAGGGATGGGGAGTCCACAACCTCTCTTAGCTTCATTTTGTTTAGTTTGTGAGCAGTTTATAACTCAGATGTTTTAATTTCTGTGTGAGTGATACTTTCTTGATCACATAACATCACTGTCACCCTCCAAATCATGTTACCAGTCATAGTTCTATTACAAATTTGATTGCCACTGATTTTTTTCTCCTTAACAGGCCATTTTGTAAGTCAGAGGAAGACTGACATCTTTATGAAATCTGCAATTGATGCACTATTTTACCTTTCAGCTGCAACATTTCCCAGATTTAATCCGGGTTATACCCCTGCCACTCCCCAAGTACATTCCTATTCTTTAAAGTACAGGTGAATCCAAGATGATTCCCATTGTTCAGTGGCTTTTTGGCATTGTCACTGAGGAATACCACCATGGGAAATAACATAAAAAATGTTGGATCTTCCTTCTTCCCCACATCACATACAGACATGGCAGTATTAAAACACATCTTTCTCATTACTGGTGCACAGCTGACAGTTCACAGCTGAGTTTGCTGCAGAAACATCATTTTATTTCTGTGCATCTTTGTCATAATTACCAACATTCAGAATCAAGAGTGTCAGACTTTACAAAACCAGTCTTTTCCTGTCATTTAACTTCCCCCTCAGAACTTGTGTAGAAACCTCATTTTTGCTGTCAAGGTTCCTGTCACACAATGAGAGGCAGTATTTCAGGAGTCCTGGTTATTTGTTGCCTCAAACTAAACAGGCAGCTTTTTTTTCTAGGTCTCCTCACCATTTATTTCAACGATTTCCTGAGATTTACTGGACAATTTTTTCCTGCTTTGTGTTTTGTTTTCTACTCTGAAACACTCCTTGAGAAACTCAGTAAGTTTGTCATGAAGTGCATTACCTACCTTGTTGTTGTGGTAGAGGAAGGAGATAATGAGAGAGCTTTAGAAGCACCAGTGTTATTTCTAAACAAAATAAAAAGAGTTTCCTTTGACTTTTTTGTCTGTTTTTCCCTCTGCAGAGGTGGAACCTTTCTTCTAGCTTCACATGTAGGTAGCAGGCACTGTCCCTTTTACTTCTTTCTTCTTTGCTGGTGCTCACCACATCTTCCATCTTTTCTCTTGATTTTCTCTGGTCTTTCTATTTATTCAGTGCTTTCAAGTTCACCTTAAAATTAAACTAGATAAACAACGTGGCTCCCCGCCTTTTTTTTTTTCCTTTTCTTTTTTTTTTTTCCAGAAAACCTTGTGCTTGTTTGCCATGCCTTCCCCTTGCAACTTCTGCAGTTGCAGGACAGTTTAGATTGCAATGATTTGAACCAAATAGCTGTCTCCTCCTCTAATATAATGAAAATTTGCTCTTGAATGATCGTTGTTGGTGCTGGGTGATAATGAGTAGATTTACATGTGTGTGTACACACACACACCACAGGGAAATAAATTACACTTTGTGTAACCACACACATCTCAGATTGTTAAACAAATTCTTGTACCTCCGCAGACTTGTGTTTGTTTCAGTCTATTTTAGTTCTCATTTACACTACAGATATTTCATATTCCTCTGTCACTATGAACATAAATTTCAGGTACAGACTGCTCCAGTGCAATTGTTGAACAATAATAGAAATTGCTCAACTATGCTTCCAGAATGGGATGAAGTGAGTACAGTGGAAATGGCAAGCAGGGCCATTTATTTTTCTTTATAGCCAAGCTGGCTCACTCATCCTTAGTTTAAGTGATAGTTCAAGCTGTGAAAGAGTTGTTAGGACACTCATCATTTTTATTACATGGGAAATGGTGCCTTTGGTTAATTGGATTTGGAAAATTTGCTGAGCATTCAGGTGAACCTCCATGAATCCCAGTGATATTGTGATAACCCACAAATCTCTGTCAGCTGTTGACATTCTAACTAAGCCTTTCATTTTCTGGAGTTTTGAGCCCAGAATTGTGAAAAAAAGCAACCTCCTTTCCATGAAGTTTATTTGGACTTGATTACTGTTGTATATTTTACAGGGAGAATGCTGAGATACTGTGGGCCCTGTCACAAATATATGTTCATAAAATGCATAACAAGATTGATTTGCTTTTCAGATTAACACACTAGAAGTTCTTCTCTTAATACTTGAGTGGTAGAAGAGAGCACTTGTAGATGACTCAGCGTACATCAAATAATTGGCTTTCAGTAGTCTCATTCAAGAGCTGTCACCCTCTGTGTGTATTGTTTCTGAATCTGTCCCTTTGAAACCCCTTTGCCACTCAGCAAAAAAAGAAAACAAAAACAAAAACCAAAACCAAAACCAAACCAAATAATACGCCAAAAAAGCAAAGAGGAAAGAAGAAGAAAAGAAAAAGGAAAAAAAAAAAAAAAAAAAGAAAGAAAATAAAAAATCACTGCAGAACTTGATTTTCCATTTTGTCCTTCCAAGATTTGTTCTGAAATCCTTAAAAGGCTTTTAGAACAGTGCTTTCAGTTGACTTCAGCGGGCTTTGGATGAAGACTTTAGGGACCAATGTTCAGAAAAAAGTGCAGATATGACACTTGGGAACATGGTTTAGTGTTGAACTTGGCTGTCCTGGGGGATCTGTTGGACTCAATGGTCTTAGGTCTTTTCCAGCCTTTCTCTGATTGCAACAGTGTCTCACAAAACAGCAGACAGGAGTCTCTCTTTTCCTCTCTCACAATAATAAAAAACAGTCCTAGCAAACTATAAAAACCTTCTACAACTACTTTCCAACTATTCCAGCCTAGGGAAACTGGGGAAAAGAAGCTGTAGCCTCCTAATGAGGCAAACAAAAACAAAAGAAGCATAGGTGAGTGAAATTCTTCTCCTCATTTTAACATTCCCGATTATTAGTGTATGACTGGGTTCTCTATTCTATAAAAATGACATCCTCCACAAGACAACTGGGATAGTTTAAGCTACCTTAAATCACTCAACCTTCGATACATCTGAAATGTTAATTAAGCAAGTTTTTTATCCTCACCTCTGCTCTGCTGGCTTTAGTGAAAGCTTGTCTGCCAGGGAAAACTCTCTACAGGTACCGCCAATTCTGTTTGAAGCTGGTGATCTGGGTTTGGCTCATAACATTCACAGCAGATTTACCTGAAAGATCAATAAAAGCATGTTCAAAGCAAGATTGGCTTCATAGAGCCCAGGATTTTATTAATTTATATAAACTTCCTAAAACTTTTGCCATAAAGAAAAAGGAAAAAGCTTGAAAATATTCATAATATTGTACAGCAGGGTAATGAAAATGGTATGGCAGAGTTCTGAAATAATTTTTTTCTAAAAAACAGCCCTCAAACATTGATAGATCAAATTTTCAAATATAGGTGGAGTTTTCTGATGTGACATCTCATTAGGTCTTAATTTTCAAGGGTTTGTTAGTCTCTCTTTAAATTATCTCAAATTATACAAAGCACCCAAAATACCTCTCACAGTATGCCTCCCTCAAAAATTTTTATTATGCAAATCCTTGACTGAAAACTATCTCTTCTGTCATTGGTAACATGAGATAGGTCTTCATAGTGGAAGAATTCTGAAGTCTACTCTCATCCCCAACCATTAAATGAAGTAGGATTTCTTCTCTTTATTTTTTTCATGGTGTATAGTTTAGTAGAATATAAAATCAGAATTTAAAAAGCAATCAAGCAGCCAGCAAGACTTTGATCTTTAAAATGCTGGAATTATCTTTAATCAGAGGAGATTTATAAGTTGTAGTTGAATTAAAGGTGGAATTACTGTCTGGCTTTGTTCGTTTAAGTTCTGCTGCTCTTCCCACTAACAAAATTTTGTCTTAAATATCTCCTGTATCCTTTGAGAGGGATTTGAAATAGGCAGTCCTCAACTTTAGAATTGGGTTAATCTTCCAGATCTTTAGTGACAGCACTGTGAGTAAGCAAAGCACTGTGAGCATGGAGATCCTTACCAGTGAAAGAATATTTGGAATTCTGGGAATGTGATTTCCCAAGTCCATGGTGAACTACCTCAAAGAACAAAAGAGACTAAGCCTGGATGGAGAATTCCTTGTTTTTCATGTATGCTCTGAGGGAAAAGAAGGCTACTTTCTTTTGAAATCCCGCTTCTGGTTTTACTTCTCACAACCTTAATGACTCATAATGGAGGAGGACTTGATTTCATTGTGGTTGTTTTTTAAATGGAATAAATATATTGAAATGCTTAAAATAGGTTAAAAGTTTTGTAAACAATGATGGTTCCTTTACAGGTCTGGTGGGAAATTTGAAACTTGTGAGAGTGTTCCCTTCCAAGAGAGGAAAAAGAGGAAAAAGGGTGTAAAAAGGTCACGGGCTCAGGTATAACAAGAGACTTCATCTACAGCTGAGCTCTCTCGTGTCCTCTCTTGCCACCCAAGTCAGGTTTGTCACTTCAGCGAGGACACTTTAAGTCAGAAAAGACTTATTTCTATCCACAAAGCAAGAAAACTGGTTTTTATGTGTGTGTGTCTTTACAGGCAGCCATCCCCACACTAAAAACACAGTTGGAAAAATTTTGATGTACTTTGTTGAATTTTGAAACAATAGCTGTTCCTAACTGTAGCAGAATTTCTTAGGTGGGCAACCCAGCCTGGGTTCAGTGGGCCTGGGCCTCTTTTGGCCTAGGCCCAAGGACAGGCCTGAGTGAAGGCCTGCACCTGTGGCACAGTTAGAAATTGTGTTAAGGAATGCAAGGAAGATAGTAAGTTAATTAGGAGGTAATTGGGATAGCTGCTGGTTTGGACACTTTAGCCACCTTAAGAGTGAGAAGTAAACAATGTTTAGTTACATTCCTGAGTGCTTCATGCCAATGGGGAAAATGCTTGCTTTGTAAACAATATTGAACTGTATAAAAACTGCCATTTTGAGAGTAATAAAAGGAGAATGTGTGTAGCCACATTGGTGAGATTACGTTACTCGGCTCTGGCTCCTCAAAGTTATTGGGGAAGTTCCCACTTCACCTAACCCCATCTGAGAAATTTAATATAATTTCAGCAGAAATACTAAAAAATTCTCAGAATGATGGAGTGAAATATATAAACAGAGCCTCCCTGCCTTTTTCCCCAGAGTGATCCTGATGGACAGTGCCTTCTCCATTCCCCACAGAAGGATTGGTTTAATACATTTTCTTGTACTATTTGCTGGCATAATTCTCATACCAATGAAAATAAAATCTCTTTAGCCTCTGAGTTCAAACTCAGCACAACAAAGGTTGGAAGTAATTTTTTCCTCAATTTATTGGTACTGCCATGACATGAAAGACCAATAACGACCAAGGGAAGTTGGCTGTGTGGCTGAGTAGCTGGAGGACAATCTTCCATGAACTTCATTGCCTTTACTGATTCTTCATCACCTTCCTCCCAATCCATCCTGAAAGAAAAAAAAAAAAAGAAAAAAAAGTTTCTGTGTGGGGTGAAGTTATTCAAAGAGGAACTGCTTAAAGAAAGCTTTCAGGGAAGCCAATTAGCCTGTGAAGTCAGAGACGTGATGTGGAGAAGGGAACATTGAGACAGGAGGCTACATTTCCCTTTCGTTTGTTCTTTTCTTTTTTTTCAGTTTCCAAAGAAGGTGCCAGGTGTTTGTTCACTTTCCAACCCCTGAGAACCAAGCTTCGAACCTAATCCACTGAGCCCTTTGCTAACTCAACCCTGCTGGATTTATCCTGGCTTACTTAGCACATGCTATCTGGATACTTTGACTGCTTCAGATGATTATGGCTGTAATTCTTTGTGGGGCTTTGCTGCGCCATAGTGAAGAATAATAAAACCCTAAATACAGAATGAAAAACAAACAAAAAAAAAAACACACAAAAAAAAAGAAGGAATGAAGAAAGGAAGAAAATCCCACAACCCCCATCTGTGGATAAAGGCTTTTATAAGCAGCAATTACATTGCATGCTGGCCGAGTGTTCCTTCTGACAGTGCAGCACTGGAAAAATAAGTATTCCCATTGCCCCTTTGCAAGGAAAGGTCTAGCTGAGGCACAGAGAAGAGCAGTTTAATATTTCTTGGTTTTCCTTTTATTTGTGGGTACCTGGGATTGGTGCTCTTGTAGCTGCAAAATAGGGCAGAGCAACCCACAGATGCAATTTTCACAGAGAAAGACCCGGGAAAAAACATTCTTAATAGACATCCAAAGGAAAGGGATAGCTAAAGGTCCCTTAAGGAAACACAGAGACACGTTATGACTGAATTCTGATAAAGGTGTGAGTCAGTCAAACTCCTACTTCTGTACAAGAAAAGAAGGAAAATCACTGTGAGGTTCCCATGCCTGCTGCTTTGAATGAATAGGAATCTTTATAACTTATATAAATACACTCATTGACTCTTAATATATCTATAATATTCATAGAACAGTGTGCTGGAAAGATGGGGCTGGAAAAACAAGAACAAAAAAGAAAAGAAAGGTGAAGACAAAAGAATGCCATTTTTCAGCTCACTGGTTTTGTGGTTCTGGAAAGGGGAAGAGGCTGGAAGGAACATTGATGTCATATGGCAAAAATCACTGGAGAGGACAGACTGACTCCACCAAGTTTTTAATCTAGAAGAAAGGTTCATGCCATGATTAATCTCTAATTCTCGTTCCATGATGTTGGCATGTATACAATATTTTTCTCAACATGTTTGCTTGAGAATGGGGTGAAGAAAAGATTAATATTCTATTTCTAAACTTTTGTACACAACAGGGTGTTGAAGAAAACCAAAGGGATGGAACCCCTCTGCTCTCAAGTTAGGCTGGAAAGCAGGGGCTGTTCAGCCTGGAGAAGAAAAGAATCCAGGGAGATCTTAGAGAACATTCCAGTACTTACAAGAAAGCTGGGGAGGGACTTTTTGCAAGGATATGTAGTTATAGGACATAGGAAAATGTCTTTAAGCTGAAACATGGTAGATTTAACTAGATATTAGGAAGAAATTCTTCCCTGTGAGGTTAGTGAGGCCCTGGAACAGGTTGCACAGAGAAGCTCTGTCTGCATCATACCTGGAAGTGTCCAAGGGCAGGATGGATGGAGCTTGGAGCAAGGTGGATTTTAAGGTCCCTTCCAACCCAGCCCATTTTAGGATTCCATGATGTGTGTCTGTGGTCTAAGGTATTTCTAGTGTTCCCTCTGGGCTATCTAGTGAGCCCATTGTCACTCCCTTGTCTGCATGTTGCTTAGATAGATTAAAGTTATTAGAGTGACTCCCTCAGCTCCCTGTGAAGGAATACACAAGACAGACAGACTTAATTAGCATAGCTGGTTTAGTAACTAAAATGCCCTGGCATAAGCAAACAGTGCTTTGAAGATTGCAGGGGTTTGAGATTAGGTCTGCTTACTGGATAAGAAAATGGGATTTGGTCTGTTTACAGGAAACAGGAGATGGGATCAAACTTCTCCAAACAAGTGTGTTTGTAAAATGCATGAGTTTGACTATAACATGTATAATCCAATCATTGTAGTAAAAATTATTAACCAACTTGAAATGGTATATAAGCTTCTGGAAAATCTGAGTAAAATCAAATTCTGATCACCAAATCAGTCTTCCCATCTCTCCATCAATCGTCAATATCCCTGTACATATAAACAGCTCTTTCTGAGCTGATCCTTCCAGGCATTTCTTACTTCCCAGGCCCTATTTATCCACCAGCCAATAACACAGAAAGGGGTTGGGTACCATCCTGTAAATCCTGTGATTATCCTGACTCTCCTAAGTGCTCCCAGCTGTGGTTTTGGTCCTTGTTAAGCAGCACCCAGGCAGACAGTGTCTGCACGCTGCTCAGGGGTTCACACAATGCAGGAGCTATTTCCAAGCAGCAGGTGGGATGCAGCCCCTCTGTTTTCAGGAGGAAGTGTGTCTAAGCATATGGGTACAAGCTGTCTCCTCCCAGCTGGTCTTACAGACAGAGGAAGAAGCCCTGGCCCTTTTTGTTTAGCCATGTACAGAGGGAGAGAACTCTTGCAGCAAACAATAACTTGGGGAGCAGATGTGGTTTCTTAACGTTTAACTCATTGTCACAGTTTCTAATTAGGTGTTTACAGTTGTGGTTATGAATATTTGTAGTTGACTGTATCCCTTTTGTAAAATGAAAATAAATGTCTCATTTTATGCAGAAAATATTCAGAGGGGCATTTTCAGGTGCTTCATTATCTCTGGTTATGTTTCTGTGGCTGTGCATCACTGCTCTCTTAAATCTATATACTTCTCACAATCACGTTAGTCCTTAAACTCTTTGTACTTTTTTATTGCGCTTATCTGTATAAAAACGTAATGACTGTCTGTCTTTCAACCTTTTTTCAGGAAACTATTTATTTTCTTTGTTTTCACACTCTCCTGTTGTCCTCCCACCCTTGTATAAATCTTCCTGTGCAACAAAATAGTTGACATAAGTATAACTGCTATACATAATTGATGTGTTCTCTGTTTAATAAATAAAGTGTCTGTCATATAGGGGGCAAGTTTTCTGGTTTTTATATTGTCTGGATGAGTGGTATTTTTAGCTTCTGTCCAGGGGATGGAAAATTTTGATAATTTATTCTCCAGAAATTGATCCTTTGTAAAGTAAATTCTGGTTAAATATAAATCTGATTTCTTCCTTAAAAAATAAACAATATGAATGATCCCTTAAAAACTCATACCTGTTACATGTCAGACTTTCAGAATTGTCAGACTTGATCCACTGTTTTTTTCACAGTGGCAAACAATGTTAGTGGGAAAAAAATAAAAGAGAGAAAGTTTTCCTGCTGTTAATGAGACAGAGGTGACTGTAAACAATAGATGCCTTATAGCTATTCTCAAACAGGAATCAAAGCTGTAATTAAATATAAAACACTGTCAATGATAGGCTCTTTAATGTAACATTTCTCAACTGCTTTTCCTCTATGAAATAGCTTCACTTAGACAAAAGCTGAGAGTGACTGAAACAAGAGAAGAAAGGCTTGTGCTGAAAACTTATTTCTTGTTGCTCACGACATACTGGTCCTGCAGCTCCAGCAGGAAATGTTCCTGACTAGAAATCAGAACATAGCTAATGACAGGATTTTTTGTGGCATCTGTGAGACTAAATGGGGCCATGTGAAGACAGTTTATTCCTGGATGGACATAGGCATCATCTCAACCCCAGGAAAAGACAGATTCAAACAGCCTTTGCTCCCTGCTCAGTTCAGAACTTGGGCTGTCTATTCCCTGAGCTCAGAGTAGACAAGGAATAAGAGAGGAAATAACTTGGGGAAAACTGGTGAAGAGCTGAAGCTGTTTTACCTTTGCATTTTCCAGTTGTTTATAACACAGACGTGGCAGCTGAATGGATGGCAGCATCCTCCTAAAGCCTGAGGTCTGGAGAATGCTGCTTCATGAATACACAGAAAGGAGAACAAAGTACAGGGAGTACTGGAAGGCAGAGGCAACTCTCATGCAACTCCTGCCTGAGCTAATCAAAAGGATACAAAAACCTCTGCACAGTCCTTGATCAGCTGTGTGATGCCTCAAGCCAGAATCCAGCCTATGTGTGTAAGCAAACAGGAAGCCCTGAGCAAGTGTGAGGAAGTAGGCCAGAGGATTTGGTATAAAGAACCACAGTTCTTGTGTGGCAGAGGTTAATTTTCTTCTGGCATCATCTTCCATTCACAAGTCAAAAGTAATTAAAGCTGATGTTGTAAGAACAGGTCAAAACTCAGACCATTAAATGTAGGTGTATAAACCCAGTATAACTAATTCATCAGTTTTGGGGTGGAACAGCAGTTAAATCCAAGGTATTGCTACATAAAATAGAAAAAAAATTTCACTTAAAATACAAGAAATAGTCAAAAGAAAAGTATCCTTAGTTTACTCAGAACAACTCTAGCACAGGAGGCTGGTGTGGTACTGGAATGTTGCCCAGAGAAGCTGTGACTGCCCCATCCCTGGGAATGTTCAAGGCCAGGTTGGATGGGGCTTGGAGCAACCTGGGATAGTGGAAGATGTCCCTGCCCATGTCAGGGGGGTTGGAACCAGGTGGTCTTTAAGGTTCTTTCCAATTCAAACATTCTGGGACACTGAATGTGACCCTGGAGAAGGTCACACTCTTTACTAACTGTCACTTTCCAAAACAGTGGAAATAATGCAACTTGGTTTATTATGTTTTGAAGTGAGAGTTTGGGCTTTCTGATCTCTAGTAAACTCAAACACTGATATTTTCCCACTCCTAAACTACATAGTGCCCCTTCTACACTGATTCTCTATTAAACATGTTTTGAGTTTATATTGCAGCTCTCACAATGGAATCGTAAGAAAATATTTTTTCTCCTTTACTGAACTAGTCTGTAACTTTCCTTGGAATTTGATGTCACTGGAAGAGTTGTTGACAATGACAAATATGTTAACAAGTCATTAGGGAGAAACAGAACACGTGAAAGCAGACATGCACAGTCCCAGCTAAACTTCACAGACTACAGAGCTTTATAGGAACCAGGCTTGGAGGATTCTTCTCCCAGGTGACAAGTGATAGAATGAGATAAAATGACTTCAAGTTACACAACGAGAAGTTTAGATTAGATATTGGCATTTTTTCCTCATGATAAGCAAAGCTTTGGAATAGACAGCCCAGGGAAGTGGTGAGATCACCATCCCTCAAAGTGTTCAAAAAACATGGATATAACATGTGAGGACAGGGTAAATATGGTGATTGTCAACAACAGGATTTGATGTTCTTGGAGGTCTCTTCCAACCTTAATGATTTTAGTGGTGACTTAGAGTTAAGAAACTGCTTCAGGGCAGAGAGAACAGCACACAAATCTCCTGTTCCATGGCACACTAGGGCTGAACTCCCCCGTGGGGACAGCAGAACCTCCCTGAATGGATAAGCAAAGAGCCAGACCCTGCTACAAACATGAACCCGACCTTCTGAGCCACTCTTACAACGTGGCACAGAAGGCAAGGGTAACCCAGACTTTTGTTAACACAGTGAAACAACACTGAATGCACACATGTAGGGTTTATTGTAGAACAATTTGGTTGCACAGGAAAACAGGTTTTGGATGTTTTGGTTATCTATAGTAATATGGCAATATAAAAGCATAAAAACTTCACTCATGAAAGTGTTTAAGAAAGAAGGAAAGGATAAGTGTAGAAGGATCTCACTCTCTGTAGGCTTGGTTGTTGCTGTTTTGTTGTCTGTTGGTTCAAGTGTTCACAGACTGGATCAAAGTGATGATTCCAGACTGAATCCATTGAGTGGTAGGGGAAAGCCCAGAACTCAACACCTGTTTGGTTTATATTCACTCAGGTTCAGGTGGGGAATGCCCAGATACCTCCCGTGGGGTGACAAGTTTCACCTGGACAATGTAATGCTGTAAATGTCTGACACCTTCTAAGGCAATCCAGCTGCCCATTACCAAGCCTAGCTGAGACAGTTATGGCCCATTTTGGCCCATCAGCAGAGGTGAACACCTTCAGGCTTCGTGTGATTGTCCCAGTGCTTCCCCATCAGGGGAGTTATCACAGCTTAGTGAGGATGAAGAGGCAAGACCCATCTCCAGGGTTTGCCTCTTTCCTCATCTCACAGCCTGAGCTGGTGGGCTTTGCTGGGACAGTTTGCACATCAGCAGCTTCCCCCTGAATGTTTGAGCTACCAGCATTCCAGTCTCTCTTCTGGCATAACCTGTGGATACATTCTTCTCCTGGGATTGGACAATGGTAGCCCCTTTATCTTATCCCAAGTTCCAGTCACAGTCCAAATTCCATTAGTAGGCATATTTGGGGAGGGGTGGGCTGTTGGGGCTGCAGATGAACAGCTGCTGCTTTGTAGTTTGCTACAGTGGGGAAAAAAGTCCTCCAATGATTTAAGCAATGTTTAAGCCATTAAAAATCTCTTGCAGTCACACAGTACATCAGCAGAATGGGAATGGCTGAAGGGTAACACTTTAAAACAAATCAAAAATAGGAAGTATGAAACTAGGCACAGGGGAGAAGAGCTGTTGACTGAAGTTCAGATTGAGTGAGGGGGAGAGAAGACATTTCCCTAAGTTTTTCTCCAGTAATCTGAAGTTTCTTTTAATTAATAGTCAACTAAATTAGGTAAAATTCCTCAAATCAAGACTGGCCTGTGATACCCTACTGTGCTATCCACTGCTGCTACTCCAGAAAACCATTCCTCTCCTGCTCCAGTTAAAAATCTCTACGTTTGTTAGCTGCCAAACCAGCACTGCCTGAGTGCATTCTGCTCCTCAAACCAATCAACAGGCCTTCACAGTTACCAGTGATGCTAAATAAAACAGGACAAGGAATGATCCCACGTACCCAGCTGCTTATCATCCCTCCTGCTTTACTGCTGGTGAGTTCTTCATCACAGCTGGGGTCTGTACCCACAGGAACTCTACCAGAGGGAGCCTCAGCGTGCCTTGGGGGTAGCACATAACATCCCACAGCTCATGGGACACATCATGGAGCACCAAAATGCTTCAGGTTTGACTTCCATCCTTGGATAGTATTCAAATAAATTGTAGGAGGTTTTGCAACCTCAAAGATTTCTGCATGCTGTTCTGTTGTGTTCATGAAGTTTGCTTGGCTGCATGCCAAGAAAACACCGTTCTGATGGTGAACACTTCTTGTTGCGTTTTATCTTCTTTTTTCCAGGGTTGGGATTAAATGCTCGAGATGGTATTTCTTGTTCAGGCTCAGATGTTTAATAATTCTTATCTCTATTACAGTCTCATAAACCATGAATTCTACAGCATTTCTAGCTAACAAACTAAAAATTGAGCCGTATCTCTCTCTCTACAAGGCTTTTTAAGGATAAGCTGTCCAATTAAGAAATGGCACCTAAATTATTTTTACTTTTAACCAAATAACCAACCACCTGTGGCCTGCAATGCAGACTTTTCTATCTAATTACAAAATACCACCTAAACCCATGAAGAAGAAGATGAAAAAGGACTAACTTATGCCCTAAAACCTCCATCTTGCTATACATATATATATATATATTACCATACTCTAAAATCTTAAACTCTCAGTTTTCCACCATGTGATATCACACACCTTTATTCAAACTACACACCCATAATCCCAGTGCTATCATTCAATTTTGGAAGCCTTTTCCACTGCCTCAAGTCAAATGCAGTGTTTGCTTGGGAGTCAGTGTCTGTCAGCACAGAAAGTCTAAAATTCTCAGTGACCAGAGTTCCAACAACTTTAGACTGAAATAAAGGAGAATTCATACAGAAGATGTCTGTACTGTTGGAATCATAGGGAGCCCCACACTGAGCCCCACAGAGATCCAGAGGCAAGTGTCATTCAGTGTGAACATTGCCAACTCTGGATTCAAGTCCAAAGAAAAGAGGGACTCTAGACAGGAACAGCTCCATCACCTCAGAGAATACTTTATATTTTTTCTTCTTTTTTTCCTTATGGTATTTATGTAGCTTCTCTAATCACAACATGGGAGATGCCTCACAAGAATTTCTGTTTGTTATCTTACAGCTTTGCTCCTGCTCACAATTCAGGTAAGGAGCTGGCACTCAGAGTTTTATCTTGAACTCATGTCAAGTCAATTCTTACTTCCACTTGATCATTTTGATGGCCAGAGATTATATTAATGTCTCATTCCTTAGCATGTTATTGTCTACAGAATTTAGTATGTCTCAGTAATCTTGATTTGACATGTGGCTCATAGTCCACAGACTTGCAGCCTCTTAAACGATGTGTAGCGTGAGCAGCTAAAAATTAAGTGCTTGGGGAATTTGTGTCCTAGACACCACAGACAGTATCTCCAAGTTTATGTTATTGTTACATACTGTGCAGTAGAGAAGAAGCTGGATATTATGATATCAACTAAATTCCCATGGCCCAGTAATTTTCAGTGCTGTACAGTGTCTTGCCTTTAGATGCTTGTCCAGAATGGAGAAGATTTGACCATCTCCTACAGCTCCAAGCCAAAGTCTTCAATATTCTAACACTCTCAAAAGGCACAATTGCATTTGTTTAGACTACTGATATGAGCCAGAATCTACTAATAGATTCTAGTACTAATAGAATCATATAATCACAGAAAATCTTGGATTGGAAGGGACCTTGAAGATAACCTAGTTCCAGTCTTCCTGCCATGAGCAGTGATGCCACCTACTAGATCAGGTTGCTCTGAGCCTTGAACACTTCCAGGGGTTGGACATTCCATAATTAGAAGGGTTTTGACCCTCATTGTACTTTCAGACAGTTAAGTTTGGAACTCAGTTTCACTTAGATTTCTTGAACCTTGATCGATAATCTACTGGGGCCATTTTAAAGTCTAGAAACTTATTTTAATTGCATCATGAAAAAATAATATTTGGCACAGTATTTTGTCTACTAAATTCCCTCCACAGAGTTATGATCTAACTTTTTTAGCTCTACAGTTCTTTCTTTTCTTAAAACTAAAGGACTGACTTGAACAACAGTCAGGGCCTTCAGATTCCTCAAGGGCCCTTCAGTCTCTGAGCTTCACAAAAGCAAATCAACTGCCTCAGCTAAGAAAAAAAAAAGCTGCTTCACACTCAGAGTCAACCTGGCAATATTTTCCCAGTGCACAATGCCACCGGTCACCTTCTTCCTAATTAATTGCCACCCCAGTAGACTGGCACCAATGTGTTTTGAAATGTTCTCAACAACAACAGTCTCTTCTGTGATGTAGCTTAAACATGCACATTACTCTCTGTTTTGATTGATTGATGAACCTCAGTGCAGTGTATATAATAATGTGCTAAATGTTACATATGCCCTTAGTGGGTAATTTCAGGAAATTATTAAAATGTGCTTCTTTTATGAGGTTTGGAAATGTGAGTCACAGAGAGGCTTGACAGACCCAATGCTGATTAGTGTGGGTGACCACAGTGTACTCGAGGCTTTGATATATCTTGGCTTTTTCTTGGTTTCCCGGAGGCCCTTTGGACAAAGCAAGAAAGATGGCTGAGACACCCTTGGCCTTCTGGGAAACTCAGTGACATTTAAAGACTGCTGGGGCCTATTCTGTTAATATCTAAACTAATTAAAATCAAATCATAATTGTAGGAGCTTGTTCACCAGAATTCTAATCAGACTCAGAGCGGTGCACGCTGCTGTGCTAACGGCTGTCTCAGCTCTGTGAGAAGTGTTTTACCACACAGCCAGTTGTTCTCAGTGGTTTGTCCCCATCTTACAACCAGCTCCTGGAACAAGAAATGTCACTTTGAATGCAGGGTGAAGACTTCCTTTCAATGCTTCCACTTTCCAAATACACCGAGCACATTTTGCTGCATCATGCAATGGGGTATTTGTTGGGGTGTGGCAGGCTTGTATGTACCCACTGTGTTTTTATTGGGATACCCTGCAGTGCAGATATCACAGTGCAGTGTGATACCCTGCACTGAACTTCCACCTTACACAGTCTTAGAGAAGACTGCAGCTGCCTTGTGAGGGGCAGCAGAGGGACAAGCACTCATCTCTCCTCTCTGGTGACCAGTGACAGGACTAAGGGGGACAGCACAAAGCTGTTTCAGGGGTGGTTTAGGTTGGATTTTCAGGAATTGTTCCTCCTCCAGAGGGTTTTGGGGCACTGAACAGGCTCCCCAGGGAATGGCCACAGTCCCAAGGCTGCCAGAGCTCCAGGAGTGTTTGGACAACCTCTTAGGGATGCACAGGGTGGCATTGTTGGGGTGCCTGTGCAGGGCCAGGAGTTGGTTTTGATGATCCTGGTGTTTCCCTTACAACTCAGGATATTCTGTGATTCTATGACACAGGTGGGAGAAGCTCATGGACAATACATCAGGGCATCCTAAAACAGTGTTATAAACCATGGGGTCATAGGCTGAGCTGAATTAGAGCTGTGCCTGATGAAGTACCTGCAGCTGCTGAAGTAAATGTCTGTCAACTTAGCTCTGGCAGGTCTTATTTTTAACATCTGTGTGTTCAGTGTCACCGTGTGCAGTGAAATAACCTGTGTCAGGTCAACAAGACACTCTTACTGCTGAGGAAAACAACATGAGAATATAACAAGGATTAGGGCATATAGGAAAGGCTTATTAATATTTAGCAAAACTAATCTGTTTCTCACTAGCCAAAACATGCACATCCAGCCCTTTTGGGAAGACAGCTTTGAAGATTCCCTAAGTTGAAATGAGGTTTTCTGTGCTGTATGTAACCATTCATATCCTCTGTGGGCTAAATCTTATTCCGTAATTTTGAAGTCAACCTTTGAGATTTGGGAGATCATTAGAGGGTTTGTGTATGTTTTCTTCATTCTGTTTTTCCAGATAGACCAAATGTAGTCACTTTATAGATGGGAATGTGATTTAAATAATATGACTTTGCTAACATTACATTTTGAATTTATCTTTATTAAGGCTGCATTTTAATTTCATTCCATGTATCCTCATTAAGCAACTGTTTGCTCCCTCAGGCATTTTTTCAAGCTAACTTTTAATCTACCTATTGGCACTCAAAGCTGTAAAAGTTAAAGCCTATTTGAATTTTTATTTGGAAATCTGTTAGATTTTTCCCCTTTATAGAACCGCAGGCGTTTTGCTTTTGCTGGAGATGGTCTATTTTCCCTAAATAATCTGATAAATATTAAATTAAATAACACATATTCTTATCAATGTATTGTATGCAAAAGCCCATTCTTCAGAACCCTATAGATTAACTGTAATAGCACTTTATTTTACGCCACTATTGCAAAAAGTCTCTCTGAAATCCTGTCACTGTAGCAATCAGATGCTGTATTACCATTGATATTAGCAGTGAGTGGGCCTAAAGGACTTATATTCTCCTTATTTCTATTGATTTTGACTTCTGAGTCATGCACACACTGCTTTAAGATGACAGTTGATGGAAGAAAGTTCAGTGAAAGTGGAAGTCACTCATGGGGAACTGCTCTACATAATGTCACATAATGTGATTTCTCTGGACATACAACCACGGCAATGTTGCAGGACACATAAAAAAATCTTTTTTTTTATTATGGCACACTCAAAGAATAAATTTCTCTTCTGCTATATACAATAGCTATAAATTTGGACCTTACCCCTCTCCTCATCCTTCCCTTCCTCCTCCACTGCCTGCATTTCTCCCCCTACAATCCAGTTGAGTTCACTGTGTATTTACACAGAGGAACAAAATTGATGGTCCTTGGTTTGAAATAATGCTTCATTCCCAGAGCTTACACAGCCTACAGTTACTGACTGCTCTCAAACTAAGTTATTGTTTAGAAATATTCCTCTAACTCAGCATCTTGTTTTGAAAAGCTGGGTGCTACCTTCAGCAAAAAAATAAATAAACCCTCTAAAGTAGGTCAGGAATCACAACCAAAAAGGCTGCTCAAGGCAGGCTCAGATCTGTAGGTATTTGCAATTTTAACCCACTGGTTGTTCAAAACATAACTAAAGCTCCTGAGCATACAGCACAAACAATAGCAAACAAAAATGGTTTGTAGTATAGGCATCTACATCTATGTTAATTATTACCTGCTTGGAGACATATAAATAAAAATGTGTAAAACTTTAGTTAGATATAAATAGATATAAATTGCATAAACACAACTAGATTTCTTTTTTTTTTTCCTTGTAGTGCATACTGGTTTAATTTCATACACCCTTTCAATTATGACTGGATTTTCTTCTAAGCAACACTCAGAGTTTGCTGCTGCAAAAGGTTCTTCTGACTAAAAATAATTCTGCTGAGAGCAGTGAGATCACCTGTGTTTTTTTGGACTCTGCACTGAGACACTGCAGGCACTGAGCAGGAGGAACAGCAGAGAAGGAAAATTTTCGGAGAAGAAAAATGCCTGTGTTGGTGCTATTCTGAATGATAGATGTCTTTTTAATTTACTGCACTATCTTTGGTGGAAAATACTGCTTCTCCATTGCTGGATGTTTCCAACACTGGTATCTCAGGCTTGTAATAAGCCAATCTCAACAGTAAAAATACTTAAGGTACTGTTGTTTGGAAGTCACTAGAAGAAGATGCAGCAAGGAAGATAGCTTTGCAAACAGTTCTCTCCTTGGATTAGGCAGAGCTGTGCTTCCTCAGAGCCTGTCCCAGACTCCTTAATTTGTTGAGTGTACACAATTAAAAGGCATAAAGAAGGAGAAAAAAAATCTTCTAAGTACCACAAAAATGCCTGCCAACCAAGGGATTTCTTCTCAGTCCAGAGAGTCCTCATGTTTTGGGCCAAGCTGGGCTCTTTCAAGGGAGGAGAAATTGTATTATCCCACGTATATGCTCCAGGTTGGACAGGCTCCTGAGCAACCTGGTCTAGTGGAAAATGTCCTTGCTCATGGGAGGATGTTGGAACAAGACTCTTTTTAACGTGTCTTCCACCCAAACCACTCTGTTCATCTGTGATCCTATCAAAAGGGTAACCACTTTCTCAGACTGACTTTTTACCAAGCACAGTAAAACATAGTAAACACCAGAATGAGTGTGACTGAGAGAGCATAAATGTAAGCATGAAGAGAAACCACACTTTTACAATTCTCCTCTCAGTACTGCACAAAGTGTGATCTGTGTCAGCTGTGTACTGCATGCAAGGATCAGAAACGATCCAGAAAAAGCACTGTTGATATTAATAAATGCAATCAATTAGCAGAAGCAAGTTCAGACAGATGTCTCTGTCTGACCTTGAAATCACATGATTTTAAACCTCAGGTAGGTGGCAAATTCATCTGACCTGTACCTTGAGGAATCTAAGCTCTGACTCCCTGTGGGGCTGGAAGTTCGTAAACCCAGCATAATGACTTCTGTTAGAAAGTAATTGCCTCCAAATGGAAAATCTCTACTAATATCTGCTAGACAAGGTCCCTGAGATCCTGTGCAAGGCTGGCAAAATGCTGCCTGCAGTACCCAGGCTGAAGACAAGACCTAAATGGGCTGCCATTGGGTACCTAAGGGGACCTCTTCATTAATCCAGTTAGGCTTCTTGACAGATCTCAAAATGTTCCTGTTATTGCTGGAACTACGGTCAGAACTTTCCACTGTGTTCAGGCTTCAATCTTGAACTGATTTTTCTTTTATTTCTTAATTGCTTTAACAGACACATCTACTGTTGGTTTCATAAGTACATATAATTTGTGTGTGCAATTATTACTTTTTCTCTGCATAATTCTGATCCCAATTCTAAGACACAAATGAAAGATGAAAAGAAAAGGTGATCTCTGATTTTAACAGTTCAAGTTATCAATCTTGCCTCACTAAAAGAGGATCAGACAAAGGAACACTGCTGACCTCACAATTTATCCCTAACCATTACCAAACAAAACCCAATTTTTTTCATTATCCGTGCTACAAGTTCCTTTAAGTGTACATAATTTTAAGTTTGAATCTTAATCAGCCTTAATCTTTTAATCTTTGAATCAGCCACTGAATACAGACAGGTTACTAATGGGTTATAGATTGCACCTTGAGCCAGTTTTAACTTCATCCAGCTCTATTTCAGCTCTATATTTTCAGCTCAGATAGGACAAGGCAGGAAAGAGGAGTTGGGGAAGATGTTCTTGACTCACTTCTCAGTGCCTGCTCTTGATAAAAAATCCAAGTCACGCCATGAAAAAAGGGATCCTAACTTAAGGATAAATTCTCAAAAACACAGGGCTACTTTCATAAGTGGAAAATAATTTTCACACTTAATATTCCTTCCTTTCTTTCCTTCCTTCCAGAAACACAAAATCTAATATCACTGTCCTGATCTATGCCATATAAGCACTCAGCCCTGGTTCTTAAGGTCTGTGTGGGTTTCTTACATGAAAATGGCTGAGCAATTTCAGTCTCTTCTGCTGTGTTTTTTTGCTTTTAAAATACTAAACATTCTTATTCAGACCTTGTTCTCTAGATCATCCCATTTTATTACTCACCAGTATTCTCAGCACTGCACTGACTTTGCTTCTGCTTTCAGAAGTCTTGGTAATTTTATCTTACCAAAAAGTTGGGGAAAGTCATCTCCTTTCTGCTGTAGACATTTGAGGGTCTTTGTTGAACCAGTGTAACACTGGCAGCTGAGCAGCGCTGGGATGTGTTGGCACTGCTGGTTGGTCATTCCCTGAAATTGGGATGTCAGCAAGACCACCAGCTTGGTGGTCCTGGACAGCTACCAGGTAAGTCTCTAAATGTGCTGCTAATAGAATAAAAACAAGAAGGATCAGAAATATGTGATATCCCTGCATGAAGCCCAACATGAAAAACTGCAATTTGGGTGTTAACAGAAGGTTATAGAAGGTGATATTAGGAGCCCAGAAGTGAAGAACACTGTTGCAAAAAAATAAAAAACCAACAAAAAAACACCCTCCAAAAAATTGAAAAATTGCTTCTAGCACAATATTTTCTTTGAGGGAAGACTTGTAGCATTTTACAGAAAACTTACTCAAACTGTAGTGATGAAGTTTCTACCACGTTGAATAATGTCATTCCTCTATGTGGCAAACGTGCTTGTAACCCACACAAATTTGGCACCACTATCATTTTTCCAATCACATATATATACTTGTATCAGAAATGTTGAATCAGAGTATAGAAGTGGGCTACAAAACTCAAATTATACTTTTGGAACATGCTTGCTGATATTTTAAGTTTCATGCTATAAATATTGTTTTAGAATCTCATATTACAGTGGAGTTGTGAGAAGTACAGTCAGTATTACCAAAAGGTCCTGTGGATTTAATTCAGTTTCACAGATTTGATTTGTGCAGAAAGAAAAAGAAAATAATGTTTGCAAAAACAGTGATACATTTTGAAATCATCATCTCCAAAAGGAAACTTTCAGATTTTTCACTTGGAATCACTTAAAAAAATAATAATAAAAAAGGTTTTAACTTTCAATTTTTGATATGATAACACTGATTTGGAGGATGATGAAGGTGTTAACTTGGTCGAGGAAGTATCAGTCACACAGAAATTAAAACACCTTAGCTAAAAAGTGTTAAATAATCTAAACAAAACTAAACTAAGAGAATTTGTGGACTCCCATCCCTGGAAGTGTTCAAGACCAGGTTGGATGGGACTTGTAGCAATCTGGTCTAGTGGGAGATGTCCCTGCCCATGGCAGGGGGCTGGAACTGGATGGGATTTAAGATCTCTTTAATTCTGTGGTTCTGTGATTCTGTGATCAAGGCACACTACGAAAACTTCTCTGTCCCTACTGTAGGCAAAGACCAGCTGGCACAACATGAAACCACAAGAACACACTGCTGACTCTTCTCCCCTGCTGCCAAATTTGCTTGACCCCATGGAGAAGAACAATGTGAGTGAAGGAATCAGCAGGTTGGTCAAAGAAAAGTTTTGTTCTAACCTCCCACTGACACTGAGTTTCAGAGGTAACAAGCAGGACTGGCCTGAGGCCAAAAATAAACTTTTTATTTGGCTCTCTCAGCAAAGTAGATTTGACTCTTCCAATACAGAACTTCAGCAAACTTTCCCTGGAGCAAATGAAATTTCATTCAGATCAGGACTGGTAAAAGCAATTCTAGATGAAGAGTGGGTTAACTGGGGTGCTTCATGTTGGTTTTCACTTCTAAGTCCTATCAGCAGCTAAAGAGTAATTTGGACATATATCAGCATATTTTTAAAATGTCTTGATGTATTTAATGTCTACTTTATGCACTATGGGGGAAAATAAATAAAATTCCACTTTTGTTTCTTCTCTGAAGATTTTTCTGGAAGCACATGAATAAACCTGTTGGTTCACAGGTCTATGTGCAAAGGATAGACCAGGAGCTGACTATGAAGAGTCCCATAACTGCACTTGATTCTTCAGTTAAAAAAAACCCAAACAACAAAAAAACCCCCCCAAAATTATCCCAAATATAAAAAAGAATCTTTAATTCAAACTCTGTGTCTCCACAAATATGAGGGCATTTCATATCTGAATGACGAAAGTCAGCTTCAGGATGTAAATCTTTTCCCCTACCAGAAAACTTGGTGTCTCGCAGAGAAAAAAATAAAATAAACCAAAAAATTCTGAAAAATGCAAACCAAAATTGTCACTTTAGTTTTGTGCAGGAAATGTCGTTTCCTCCTATTGGTTGGTTCCCTCCCATCTCTAGATTTTCATCCTCAGTACTATAACTCTTAGCTCTTCTTTTACATTCTGTGACATTAAGTAAAACAGTGTTTGTGGAATCTTCTAATTTCACATTTCTTCCTTAAACGTGACTCTCAACAAAATAAACACCCCAAAAACTGATTAGCTATTCCAAACCCATTTGATCATACTCCCAAGCCCAAGTGAAGCATGAAGAATAATTTTCAAGTTTTATATTTTAAAAACAATTGAATATTTCTAATCCTAGGTGTCCCGATCCCATGTGTTAGTTGCAGAATGAAGTAAATAACCTTCTTTTTGTATTTGCATTTTAATTTTCTTTCAACATTTTGCAATATAGATTTTCATACAGAGAACACTTTCTTTATAAACAGATGCCATTCTAGCTGTCATTTCAAAGACGTGTGACTGAATTTCTGAAAGTCTAAGAGATGTTAAAAGTGACATGAAGTAAAGAAAATGATTTGACTATTGTTTCAAGTGTTCTTTTTTAAAATTTAAATGTAAAAAAGAAAAAAGCCCTGAAGATATTATTCAGTAATACTAGTAACTATTTCTATAATGCTTTGAATT
Organism: Cettia cetti; assembly: GCA_013401135.1. NCBI lineage: Eukaryota > Metazoa > Chordata > Aves > Passeriformes > Sylviidae > Cettia > Cettia cetti. Next base: position 88,815 of record VZUI01042636.1, read on the forward strand.
TCTGAAGTTCCTATGTAGACAGTAACTAATTTAAATAGAACCCACGACTTTCAGATGCTAATATTCACCTTGCAAAATAAATTGATTTGTTTGTGTGTGGGTGTTCTTGAGGGCTACACACACACAGACTCTACAGTCATTTGTCAGTCTCTAATAAGAAACAGAAGTGACATCTGTCATGCATTCCAGTAAACACATTAAGCAAACACAATAGGACCCCAAAATGTTTACTCAAGTACTCTAATTAATTGTGACTTGCTGGAACAGAGTTTTCTATGAATTAAACACAAAGATCTGTGCTCTCTCCTCCCCCTTGCTGTAGCTTTTTGTGCAGTGGGAAAAGATTTAAACTAAAGACTTCCCTTCTGGCTCTGCCAAGGTGCATTTTTCCCTCATAGACTTGACTTGCAGTAGAAGTTGATGTGAGAGTTTGTCATGGCTGTTTTGACAGTCCGGTCATCCTAATCCAGGGATCTGGTCCCTGTGGTTTGTCAATTATCCTACTAACCCTACAGCGAGAGGAACACTCAAGGCACTGAACTGTCATCCAATAACCAAGAAATAATGTCAGCAGCCAGTGAGTAGGGATTGCGAGAGATGGGGGTGATTCTGACAACAGAGAAGTGTGGATCATTTCAGCGTTTATTTTATTTATAGGCATTTGTAACAAATTAATTACATCTCACTGCAAGGCTTCACTAAAACTTGCTGGATCCAGACCTGCCTGCACACACCGGGTGATGAACAGAACTGAGTGCAGGGATTGCAGCACGGCAGATCCAGGCTTGGAGGTTCGATTCCCAGTTCTTTTCACTCCCCTCCTGTGACCTTGAGCTTGTTACTTGACTTGGATATGTTTCAATATCCTCCCGGATAAACTGAGGATAAAAGAATGCACTCTTAAGAGCAGGCAGAGCCTTAATCAATTAATTCCTGTAAAGGACATTAAGATCATTTAGCAAAAGGTAGAATTAAAGTGCAAATTATGCTAAGGTCCTACTGGAATGAAAGACAAGTGCATTTAAAAGGAGATTTAGATGCAGAAGGTTAGACAGCAAAGAAAATCTAGGTGGAGGATCATAAGAGTCTTGATTCTGATCCAGTGTGTAACAGGATAATTTGGCTTAACTCCCCACTTAACACTAACAAAGCAGGCGCTGCCCTGGATTGTCATTTGGTGTAAAGTTACACTGATCTATGATGACACTGATTCAACCAATTCAGAGTCCAAATTTTTGGTTCTGAAAGTCCCCATAATTAGACCTATAATCTCATTTTTTTCATTCTTTTAGCCTATTTTTCCTATCACTTCTCAATCACACATTTACTCAAATTATGTTGAAGTGAGAAAACATGTCGGAAAATATGAAACAGCAGAGACAAGCTAAACCTCTGGAGACATCCTGTTTCCAAGAAAACCACAGGCACAACCAGCAGGACTGGATGGTAGAATGGGTACCAGTAATGGCCTGCTACACTTTTAGTTCTGAGTTTAGCTGTGGTACAGCCTCAGCAGGAACTGGGTCAAGTTCTCAACCACCTGAAATCTCTGTGGAAAACCACAGGGTATGAGATGCATGAATTTCCTTGACTTCCAAACTGGACCTGAACACTCCCAGGGATGAGGCAGCCACAGCTTCTCTGGACAGCCTGTGCCTGGGCCTCACCACCCTCACAGGGAAGAATTTCTTCATCCTATCTGACCTGTACACTGCTCTCTGTCAGTTTAAAGCCCCTTGTCCTGCCACTGCCCTTGTGAAAAGTCCCTCTCCAGCCAACACAGTATAGGGGTGAACTCTGATAAAACACATCTGATATGAAATTTAATAATTTAAGAGATTGTTTTAAGACTGCTTCTGGTAGACTGAACAATTTAGATCTCCAGTTTGTGATGGCTAGGAAGACTTATTCTTGACAATGGTAAAGAAATGGAAAGGAGAATTTTTTTGGCAATTTTCTGAAGGAAAAATTCTTCCAGTTGTAGATGTAGTGTCAAACCCATGTGTGCAACCATTAGAACAACTAAACAAAAATCATGCTGTTCATCAAATAATTTTGTCTCCTACATATCTCTTGCTGACTAAATATCCACATTCACTGCTGATAATTAGGAAAGTCTGGGTAAACAGAGATGTCTCAAGATATCTGTTTAAAATCATCACCTTCATTTTCAGCTATATTAGTGGTAAATTAAAATCTGGAGGCCAGAACTTGTCATGGTCTTGTCTGATATTACATTCTATATATTTCCATTGCAGAATTGTCAACAAATATGGAAAACAGCTGGAAGCCAGGCCAGGAAAATGTTATAATTTAACAATGTGTTGCTATGCGGGTGTCACCTCACTGTGCAAAATTTAGACCATCTTCTTCCTGAAAACCTTGAAAGTATTTGCCGTATGTAGAGAAAAAAAGCAAAAAACAAAAAAAAAACCCCGAAAAACAAACAACCCTCTGAAACTTTGGAATAGCTTAAACGAGAAACAATTGATCCAACTGACACCAGCTGAATCTGATTGTCATTCTATATGGCATTCAGCTAGCTTAGGGTAACTTTTCAGATACAAGAATGTTATCTTGAATTAAAAATTACAAAAGTCTGTGCTGAGTATGAATATTTGCAAAGATTAAGACAGAAGACATGGTCTGATATGTAACCACACATTGAGTAAAGAAACAGCACTCAGCTCTCAAGAGCCAAAACCATAAATGAGTCAACATCTCTTCTCAAATGGTGCCCACTAAACCCCTTTTTCTTTCATGCATCTCACCGTTTTACAGCTTGAATATGATCCCTACTGTTGGTGAAATGTCAGTCAAGAAAACATTTTTATGGGGGGTTTATATACCTGCCTTCTTGTAAAGGTAAATTCCATAGATACCTCACATCCTCATGGGGGTTGCGTTGATAAAGCCTCTGTGAGAAAAAAACCCACAAAAACCAAAACAACAGAATCCCCATAGATCTCACACCCAAGTGCCCAGACAAGTGGATAAAATTATTTTATACCAGCAACTTTTGGAGCAGCAATATCATAAATCATGGAAAAGCCCTCTATGAGCATCAATTCCAACAGTTCCTCCAGCACCACCACCACCACCAAGACCACCACTAAACCCTGTCCCCAGGTGCCACATCTACAGAGCTTGTAAATGCCTCCAGGAGTGGTGGCTCCACCTGTTCTAAAGCTTGACAACACTTTCCCTGAAGACATTTTTCCTAATATCTGATCTAAACCTCCCCCGGCACCACTTGAGGCCATTTCTTATGGTCCAGCGGCTTGCTCCTTGGGAGCAGAGCCCAACCCCACTTGGCTCTCCCCTCCTGTCAGGGAGTTGGGAAGAGGTAGGAGGTTCTCCCTGAGCCTCCTTTTCTCCAGGCTGAACCCCTTTCCCAGCTCCCTCAGCTGCTCCTCATCAGATTTGCACTCCAGACCCTTCTCCAGCTTCTTTACCCTTCTCAGGCTTCAGGCCAGATTCTTCACCCCACCCTCAGTGGGAAGGACGCACATTTTTTCAGGGCTATTGTTTTGTTTTTTCCAAGATGGGCACGCTGATAGTATGAACATGTCTGGGAGTATTCAGACGTGGTAGGACCTGTGCCTGGGAGGTGGATTTTTCAGTTTTTCAGTTAGTGAGGTGATTGAAGGGAATAAGGTAAACACAGCCCATTCCCTGGTTCTCCCCACATGGATGAGTCTAACTCCAACACCTCAGAAAGCTTACTCCCTAAACAGTGGATACTTTAAAACTATTTGCGGTAAAGTTGGATTATCAATGAGAAACTTTAAACCTCTAAGACTGCTACTTGACAATTTGTCACTCAACTTCAGCAAAACTATAGGGGAAAAGCACAATGAATTAATGAATAGCAACAAATCCCCATGACAACATGTTACTTCATTAAAATTTTATCAGCATTCTTCCTAGGGAAAGCATGCCTTCTGTTCTATGCTGAGCTTCTTCTACAGTGTTTTACAGACAATTCACAGCATTCTGGCGCTTCAAAATTAGTTCCTGTGGAGAGTGAGCTACACACAGACTCTAGATTGTGTCACACAGCGATCTCCTGGGTGCCATGATGAAGTTTTGCCTACATTTTTTGTGTGTATCTTATGCCTTAAACATTAATCAAGCATTTCCCAATTGCTTTCTTTGAGAATAGGTTAATTAGCTGCAAATGCATCTCTGTGTTAATTTTCAGTAAATGCATTAAACTGCATTTCATAAATATTTTCCTAGCAAGCAAAGGAAAGCTTTGAAAGGAAAATGTTTTCACTGCTTTCGTTGGGGCTCTATTTAATGCTTTTTTTTCTTCTTCTTCTTTCCTTTATTTTTTGTGTGGAGATTCATAAAACATATCCATTGGTGTTCAGTGTATTCCTCAGTGTGGATCCAAGTAAAAAAGAATAATAATAAAAATGGCTGCTAGATACTGTAAGCTTGCCAACATAATCCTAGGATTTGTTAAAAAAATTCTCTGCACAGAAACACTGAATTTATTTGCTTGGAAATTCAAATTATTTTGAAGACAAAAAACCCCCATGTAGATTATGAGAAAGAGGCTGAAATTACCCTTGCAAATAAATAATGGCTTGTATGGCTATCAGTAACATATTCTGGTTATAGTAATAACATTTCCTTCAGACTATGGCAGTCCACTTACAGCATGTATTTGGCTCTAAAACACCTAGCAAAAAATACCATTTCCCAAAAACTTTGCAAGCCAAACAGGTTTTGTATGCAAAGGCTGCAGGGAAGGAAATTCATGCTCAGCTTTTCACCCATGAACTGAGGTGTTTGACACAGGGATTTGGGTGTTCAAGTGAGCAGCTAAACAATCAGGCAGGAGGAGGCAGAATTAAGTGTTCACATTACAATGTAAGGTTCTGAGCCAGATGGAAAACATCAAAAATGAATCTTTCTCTTTCTTTGAATAGTTATTTTCTACAAACAATAAACATTGCAAAAGGAAGACACCAAATCTTCCTACCTCCAGCCAAATCCCTGAGCTGCACATTCTTTCATTTTGGCTCCATGAATCTTGCCAGTCCTGAGCAGTGGTGTGGAGTAAACATTTAGAGATCTGTCTATGGAATATTACAGTAATGAGAACATTCTGCTTGGATGTGGAAAGTGCTGTTATAACCACCCCATAGCTTGAGAAAATTCTGTAAGCCAGGTCATCTGCCTTCCACATGAGTGATCTAGTTAAGGGGCTCTTATGTCTATTTATTTTGACTTTCTATTTTTTAAAATTATTTGAATTGATTGCAGTCTTAGTAACAGACTTGATTCTGAGGAAGCTCAACATCATAAATCCCTAAAGTGACTGAGTAGAATTAACATTTTGACCTTGACCCTGAGTCTTTTTTGGAAAATGACTCTAGGTGGGCATAGCCTGTTTAGCAAAGCCAAGGCATTTCCCATAGAAACATCTGATTACCCACTGAAGATTATTATGGGATATGTAAATGCCAGTGGCACATTTCCTTAGGTTGCACCACTGAGGCAAGGCCTGAAAGGTACCTAAATGACACATAAGATTCCATGACATGCTCCAGATAACAAAAGAAAACTGTCAATGGATGTCACAAAGATTAGTAGACATTTGCATCTCAGTGTGGGATGTCACTGTTCATTAGGAAAGGCTTTCCACCAATTGCTTAAATTTGTATTTTTTGAGTTTTATTTTTTTTCCCAGCTACCTGGGATTCAGCTAAACCAACACATTTATGCAGTGGTCATCTTCCTATACAGAGTATTTAGCAGAAGAAATATAGTGTAGGCCTTCTTCTTTCAAAGGGAAGAGCTCAGTGTCATTGAGCTCTGGGAAAGCTTCTGTAAAAGTCTGTTATATGCTCTTGTTAGGATAAACATTGAAAGAAGCAGTGAATCAGTAAATTAAGGAAACTGAGACGTCTTCTCTGAAATTGTTTTTTAAGAAATATCTTTTAATAGGGTTTCACCAGCCAAATTTCAGCACCCTTTTTGTTTATTACATTTCATGAGATGTCACCCCATGACTCATTCTAAATTAAGGACTCCAGGCCCAGCATGTTACAGACCCATTTATAACTCTTCTAATCCTAACAATTGAAACATGGGACAACATCAAAGAGATCTTTTTGATCTTTTCTGCCAAAAGAGATCCCCCTCATCCTTTTCCTGCAATTCTATTTCCTTCTCAGCTTCTCGCATTTCCCTCTTCACTCAAGAAAAGATGGGAATTGGACACTTTAGGATGGCTGGTAGTTGTACAATTTTGTACACCAACATAAGGAAATCCAAGGCCAATGTCTATTTGTTACATCCTGGACTTGTTTACTGGGAGCTCCACCTCTATTGTCACAGTTGGATAAAGACTCAAATATCTCCTCATTTTATTTTTTTGGCAGCTGTAGGCAGCCTGATGATCTTCAAGCAGATGTGTCTTTACACATTGGTCCTCAAACAACTTGACCTTAAGAGAATGTTTATCAAACTATTTCATCAGTAGCTCCCATTCTTTTCAGTTTCAGCAATCCCCATACAGACACATTGTCCTTTTACTTCATTATTTGCACCAAATGTGTAGGAATTTAAAATTCTTACTGCTACTACATGGCAGTAATTTTCAGAAACACAGATAATTCCAGGCTGCAGCCAGCAGGAAATTAAATATGCTTGATGCATGCTTGAAGTCCTTGATGCACTTGCTGCCATACACAGATTTAATGACATTTCAGGGTTCAGCAGGCTGTGGCATGAGCATCAGAAATCCGTGGTGAGCAGATTTCTAATGGCATGCAGCAGGATCAGGAGTGGGAGCTGTGTCACTCAGAGGCACACCTCAGTGGGAGGCAGGAGATGTCAGGCTGCAAGTTCCCTCATTGCCTTGCTGTCTTGGAGACAACAGAAAACAGGACAAGGGAATTGGCAGCCACTCTCCTGTAAAAAGGTAGGATCTCCTGGAGTGGTTTTTTTTTGGCAGAAACATCTTCAAGAAAACATCTTGTGGAAAAAGTTTAGTCAAGGACATGACCTCTGCAAGACTGTCAGATCCCTAAATACGACATATTTTTTCTAGACATTGTAGTCTTCAACCCAAGCCCATGTTTGTATGAAATATCTATCAGTGTTTGTCCAGACAATAGCACCAAATCATCAATCTAAAAATACAGCTACCATTACCCACAACCCAAGCCAAACAGACCATGTGCTATCCTTGGAGAAAGCAGAAGGAAAGCTATTCCCTTTCTTCTCCTCCTTTCTTTTTCCACTTCTGAAGACATCAGTAACTTGTGAATTAAAAAGCAGGGGGAGGTGGCTCTGAGCATGATTCAGATAAAGCCATTGTGGGGAGCATGTGGTGCTATTTAAGTTCCTTCTGAACTCTGCCTGTCTGTCTCTGTCCTGTAGTTTTTTTGAGGCAGCTTTTGTGAAAGGCGAGTCATGCCAATCAATCCTGGCAGGTGGTCTTTTTAGTTCCAGGTGTTGACAACAGGTATTTGCTTTGGTTTCCTAGATCCTGTATCACAAAGGGAGGTGGTGAATTCAGTGTTTGTTGGCAGAAAGATGATAGATGACGTTTTCTGGCTCAACATTCTTCATCTCCAGCAGTTATTCCAGTTCTTCTACTTGGTAAGGAATAACATTAAAGTGTTGGAAATTCATTGTCCTATGCAGTGGTGGTCTGTACACCACCATCTATACTTGAAATAAGCACTGTGTTCCTTGGTTCTTTGTGTTTGGTTGTAGGGAAGCTTTTAATTCAGCCTCTTTTAATTTATCCTTGAGTTTTAATGAGTCTTAGTCATTTTTATAGAAATCTGATAGTGAATTAGAAACAGCTGCATCCCTTGCAGACATTTCCTAAAAACTACAAGATGTTTAGAAGGAATCTGCTTGCTAGTGTCTAGGAAAGGACCACTGGGGATAGACACGTATTTGTGTACCTTTATTAAATTCAATTAATTATCTGAGAGCATTGAAATATCTCACTACCTTTTTTAAAAAAATTTCCTGTTTTCCTTTCATATCCCATGTCGTGTATGCCACATTGATTCCAATGGAGGAGGATAATTCAGCTGGAGGGGACCTAAAATGATAAATAAATCCAACAAATGAGCTGAGCTTCCAAACAGGTGTGAACCTGTCAGGGCAGACCTGGGTGGTTTTCCCTCATAATTTCATTAGCAAAATTACCTGTTTAGGAATTTTCCAGACAGTTCTGGAATATCTCCAGTGAGGGAGACTCCATCCCCTCTCTGGACAATCTGCTCAGTGCTCAGTCACTGCACAGGAAAGAAGTTCTGCCTCCTGTCCAGTGGAACTTGCTGGGATCAGTCCCTGCCCGTTCCTCTGGAGCCATTGCTGAGCCCCATGGAGCAGAGCCTGGTCCATCCTCCAACACCCTTCCTTTAGATACTTACATATTTGTGAGGTGTGCTGTTGCCTCACAGGTTTTATTTCAGTGCCTTTTAGCCAAACTTTATCAAGAATTTTGCAGTCTTTAAGCACCAGCCAAAATAATACTTTTATTTTTTTAAAATCTTTCTTAAAATATGGTTAACATTCCTATATCAACTACCCAGAGAGGGGAAGAACTCATTAAAATGGTGGCAAACACATTGAAAAGCTTCCTCTAAAATGGAAAACTGTTTTGACTTTTTGCATTTTATTCTCAAAGAGAGGTCTTTTATCGACACCAGCTCAGCACCTTGGAGAGAAAAACGGTATCTTGAAAAAGGCTTTTAAACCCTGAGGTTGGCTGAAGGTTTTTTTTTTTCTTTTCCCTAGACTTTGTAAACACTTTTCTCTTAAAAGTAATGCACATAATTTTGGGGTCTTCCATCTTTTTATAAGCAATATAGTCTAAGTATCATAAATCTCAAAAAACATGTGCTTTTTTTGGTCTTTTTTCTTTCTTTTCCCCTGTTTTTGGATGGAAGTTACCCAGTTAGGGAATAAATGCAGAACACAAAGATGTCATTTTCTTTCTTAAACAAGGTCAGTATCCTGACAATAAGGGCACTTTAAAAGCTTTCTATTGTGCATGTGTTCATGGGGGAGAAGGAGCTGATCAATGTCCTTTAAGGTTTGCAGGTTTCTTTTTAGGGCTTTTCCTTGGGTTCATTTTTTTTTTCTTTTTTTTTTTCTTTTTTTCTTCTCTGTTAAAAGTAAACTAAATATTTTATTTTCTAAGGAGGAAATAAACCGTCAGTTACATTGCCATATTTTAGTAAGCAAAATTAATCTGGTCAAGGTCTGAAGTCAGGTTTTTATCTTCTACTTTTAGTAGTTAAGAAACATCTCAGCAATATTATATGAAAAAATACCTGGTTATTTGTTTTGCAGGCACAGATTGGCTCCACATCCTGCAAACCATGAGGCAGGGCTGAAGTCTTCTTAAAGTACTACTGAGAGAGAGTATATCATGAGCACTTTCTTTGGTTGTAAGTTTAGAACTCCTCTTGGTAAGCAAAAAACAGAAAACTACTCCTTGTTTTGTCAGTCATGGTCTCACAACATGAAAATCATCTCTCCTAAATTGGCCTCTAGTTCAATGTTAGTCCACCATCCTCAGTTCCCATAGGAGTCAATAAAAAGAAATTATTCCAACTTCAGATTTATTTATTTCTGTCTCTAGTCACAACCTCCAAGTGCTTTCAATTTGTGCTGTGCTGCTGGTACCTGGTTATTTCAGCAGGAATGGGGACAAACAGAATCGTGGAATGGTCTGGGTTGGAAGGGACCTTAAAGATTTTCTCATTCCAACCCCCTGCCATGGACAGGGACACCTTGCAGGTTGTTCAGAGCCCTGTCCAGCCTCTGATACACAGACTGATAGACAATTGTTGCTCGATCATGTTATTTAAATTTCCTAGAGTATGTGATAGTACTGCATAAATACCATTGTTTAAAAGACTACCCGTGCTTAGGAGTGGGCACGTTACAAATATCAAGATATGCTGAACTGTTTCAAAAGGTAAAGCTTGAAAAAATATCATCACTAATGCACAGAGAATAATAATGTTGCAGACACTGGTGATTTAACTTAGCTTAGAAAAATGAAGCTACTTGTCCTGTTAAGATACTGTGAAGTAATTTACATGATTAAGAGTGAAATTTTTGAAAGGAAAAAACCACGTTTCCAGATTTTTCTAAATAAACTCCTTTTACTTGAATACTGCTTGAAAACCCTGTAGCCCATCAAAGTGTCTGCAATATCAGTGTCTGTATCTGGTCTGGGTCTTACTCAGCCAATCATCCATGCTCAAGCCTGCAGCAAAGGCTGAAGTCCTCCGTGGAGATGGTTGGAACTGCTCATGTGTTTAAAGTGAAGAACGTTCCTCAGAGCCTAAAATCAATCTCAAAAATCTATTTAAAAAGCTTAAGACACCTCAGCCCTGAGCTGACTCACAGCCAGGTAGAGGTGGAATCCATGATCCCAGTGCAGTGGCAAATGGGGCAGTGCAAGGATGTAGCTGTACTTCTCCTGCTCCCATCTCTTCAAGGTAGTTATAATACTACTTTAACATAATTTTGATGCTGATTTCATTACCGTGTTTAAAGGAAGATCAATGTAAATGTATGATATCAGCTACCTCATATAAAAGGCTTTTATATAAGCAGGTGGTTTTGGACCTTGCCTCCAGCTATACCTTTTGATCATTTAGAAGGCTACTGATGTACCCCAGGCAACTTACGTAAAACAGTTATTTGTACTCATTTAATGCTATACCTTTAAACACCCCTTTAATCTATTTGCAGCTGTAAAAGGCTCACAGTATGGAAATGCTTTAAAGGTGTAGGCTTAACTTTCACAACTAGGCTGAATTTTATTTTTCTGGATAGAAATATTGCCCTCTTTCTTCAACTTGTGCAATCATGTACACATCCAAACACACACTCAGAACTTACCTGTTCTGAGAAAATCTCTAAGCAGAAGCTCCTGTATCAGAAATAGATGGCAAAGGGCTGGCTGAGCAGGGATTTCTATGCCTATTCCAATAAGTGAACTTTAGTGTTTCAAACAATTAAGGAAACCTGTTAATCTTCACAAATAAAATGAAATGTGTTTGTACTTACAGAAAAAATGTTATAATTTCTGTTTATTTTTTGTAACCTTGTGTAAGCTCCATCTGCCAGACAGTACAAACCAGTTAATAACATGACCAAAGATGAAAACACAAACCAGAGATTCCTCTCTGTGATTTACCTGACTAAACTTATGCCGGGGTAAGTTTGTCCCAAGGTTTGCTAACCACTAAGAAAAGAGTCCAGTGATTTAATTCTTTATTCATTTATGTGATTGAACCAGATCTTCTGTTTTCTCTTTGGTTTTGTTTCCCAGGTCAGAACAACAAACAGCAAAGTCCAGGTAAAATAAATGTGCACTTTATGCAGCTTAATAAAGTAACTTTCAGATATGCTGTGTGCTCATGTGCTCTGTGCTGTGATCTGCGATATATGTGCACAGCAAATCCATTTTATTAATACCTTTAATTGCTACCAGAAGGTTCTGGTGTTTTATTCTGTCAAACCAGCCATAGAAAGACAATTAGATATCAGTTAACACATTTACTCTTCTTATTGTTTTTTGATAGCAACCATCATAAAACAATAAAAGCATTCCTTCCCCATAATGATATTCTGGGGAGCCAGGTGTTCTGCATGTTAGAACAAAATTATTGCCTTTTCTAAATAAAAGCTTTGCATAACACCGTGGCAGCAGAAGGTGGAAGGGATGTAATGAAATAGTTACATGCTCATATGTAATTTTCCCCTTTGGATTCATTCGTGGAAACTGCACATGTACATGTGCACACACACATGCACACAATTTCTTTTTTAGGCTTGGAAGTGGTGTAATCCATGAGCAGACCCATTTATATAGCTTTTGGGGTGGCATCTTTGGATACTAAAACCAAACAGGGACACCTATGAGTAAATTAGTTGCAGAACTTCCTTTTCTAAAGTTACTTTCTCCTAAAATTACATTTCTAAGGAAGAAATTACATCAGACTCCAAACTGGCCATTTGTCTCCCTATTGACCATGATGGAAGCCTGGCGCAGTTTTACCTGCAGATGTTTGTTCTGTTGACATTTAATGCGATGAAGATGCATTTTATTCTTTCTACTTTAGGAAGGTTCAGGGCAGAAAAGTCTTCCTGAATAACTACTTTTATTATTGCTGTAAACACTGATATGAGAAAATAATTTTGATGAGCACAGTGAATTCCATCCTGGGAGCTGCAAGTAATTTATGCTCAAAATGCTCCTACTTGAAGGCTATTCTGCAATGTTTTAATGACTAAAATCCTTCTATTTTTCTAAATTTCAAATGGAACCCTTTTATTCAAAGCTTCTTTGCCCAGATAAGTGGTTAGAGTTTGCATTTCATGGCATATTTCATTTATCTCTCCCTGAGTATTCATCAAAAATCAGACAGGATCATAAATATAAATTGATTTAGAAGATGTTGCACAATGGAAAAAAATGCCTCAAAGAAAATGAAAGCAGAATTGTAAAATCAAACCAAGTGAGAACTAGAAAAGAAATTAAAACAGTGCAAAAAAGATTCAAATGCAGTCAGGAAAAAAAGAGGACTAAGTTGTGAATGTGAGTTGAACACAAAGAAGAGGAACAGATTGTTTACCTCAGCCACCATCCAGGTTCAGTGAGTCCTCCTTGCTTGGATGTACAGCACCTTCCCAATGGATCTGCTTTCTGCAACCTCCTTGTTATTTGGCAAAACATAATCCAAACCTGATTTGCCAGAGGTTTGCTTGTTGAATTTGTCAGAGAAATCTGCCAGCTCCAAAAGGAGTAAGTGAATCTTATTGGAAATTCTTTTTTGTTGCTCTTCAGCTTTTATCTGCAAGCTGGAACACCTAAATGATTAGTTCTTAATAACAATTTAATCTTGTAAATGTATAAATTATATGATTTAGAACCACACAGAAATGTAAAATATTTATATTTGTAAGTATATGCACATATATGTTTATTTAAAGCACTATGTTTATGACACTGTCACAGAAACCTCTCTCTATTCACATTCTTCTCTTGACAAGCTATAAGGGACTTCAAGAATAACTGCACTGATAACTCTTTCATCCTTCTTCCCCTGTGTGACTTTGACCCAGACAGCTTCCCTTTCACCCAGGATATTCCTTCTTGTTTCCTTAGTGTTGCATTAAATAAATCAACATCCCATCACCTTTAACTATATTCTTTTTGATTTTGAGCAGCTCACTCCTGTCAGTTCCCATCTTCCAGTCCTGACTGCAGCTTCACCATGTTCCTGTCACCTTGCAATATTCACATTCACTACCTGCACCAGCAATTCCTGCTCCTTCCCTGGAGATAGACGTTGTTCTTTTGGTTGTGCCATGAAATTCAGAAATCCCTGTGTCATTGTCCAGCTTTCCACACATTTTTCTAAATGACCTTTCATGGCTCAAATTCTCTGTTTATGGGATTAAGGACAAATGGATTGTGTGTCATTCATTAGTATTTCCAGCTGTCCAGAGCACAGTTTGTTCTCTTAAGCTGTGCGAGCAGATCCTGTCCATGCTCTATAAAAATTATAGCAACACTTTCTGTCAGGGAAAATATCATTCAATAGCAAACAAATGCTGATGATTGAAGCCAGAAAGTTCCAAACATCTGAATCCTCACATTTAGCAATTAACGTGATACAACTCCTCCAAACCTTTTCAAAGCATAGATCTTGACAGCTATTGCACTGTGAACCCACAGACTTCACTGAAAGCTCTCTTTGCACCTCTGCCCAGCTGTTTCTCATAAGAAAAGGCAATTATTTATATTTTTTTTCTCTCATAAAAATCCTCTCTAATATTATAACAATATTTAAGAACTACCCTTAGTGAAAAAGGGATTGAGCCAAACACTTTTGGGTTTAAGGGCATTATCTGCTCGGTTAAAAAGATCCAGACATTTACAGGTCAACAGGAACAACTCATCTCATTGTGGATCAACTCCTCTGGGGATGCAGAATATTTGTTCATCTTCATCAGAATTGAGACCCAAACACTAATTATTCTGAGGTTTGAATACCCAGAAACTAGGGCCAGACGCTTGAGGAGTCTACAAATATCATGATTTTATAAAATAGAGCACCTGCTTCGACTCATCTTGTAGCTGGAGGACCAAGAGTGAAAACAAGGAAATGTAAATATTCCATGCTTTGTCACAACATTTCTGTCTGCCTCTGAAGGAGACCTTTGGATCTCTTTTGCTTTCATTTCCAGTTTGGAGAATGGGAGTAAAGTCAAGGATCACAATCCTGGATTGTGTTGCTGAACCTGTCAATAAATGCACCGTGATTTCAGACTTAAAACAGTTCAGTGCCAGGTTAATAATAACAGAAACCGGTTAACAATTATATTTATGTGTGTGTATGCATGTGTGTGTGTGTGTGTTTGACTAAAGAATATAGACAGGTGGGCATAAATTTTGTGTGCTCTGATGAATAAGTAAAGAAAAGGCTTCACTGCAGTTGACCGCGGCAGTGAAGATAGAAGAGATGCAAATTTACAAGCCAGTAATCAGATGCCACCTTCTGGTTCATGGAGAGAAGGAGAAAATCAATAGTTCTAAAACAAATAAATCAGTCAGACTGATTTATGGGATCTGTCTGCAATGTCTGTACATGCAGAGAGGGGTGTGGACTTGGTTATTTTTTGATCACTCAGAAGTAGAATGTAATCATACAGGCAACTGGAAAAGAGATTCTCTAAAGGGGACAAAAGAGGGACAGTGAAGAAAGCCAGAGAGGATGAAGGAGGAGGAGGAACAGTGGAGAAGGGGCAGCTTTGTTCTGGAAAGGGAACCCAGGTCATCCCAGGCCCATCAGGGATCTCACAGTGCCTCTTGCTGAGTCCCAGAGGTTGCTGAAGAGAGACTGGAGTTTCTGAGCACTCCTTACTCCCAATCCTGCCTGGGTGTCTGGTCCAGCCTCAGAGGAAAAGATGTGTAAATAAAAGATTTGTACAAAATCTATCCCAGCCTCTCAAAATCCAGTGCAGTCCTGAAAGTGAACTAAACAATAAAAACCCACAAAACAACCCAAGCCCACCAAAGCAGTTTTTCTAATGCTCTACTCTAGGATCCCATTTGAAGAAAGGAATTAGAAACACTTGGAACAAACATCTGTTTGTGCTGTGGTAATTTAAAAACTGAGAATGATAATTTCACTTTAAATACATTATTTACAAAAACTGATTTAACTCCTCTTTAAGGTGATACTAGGATAAATTATAAAAATATTTTAGAGGCACCATTTGTCATTATGTAATGATATCATTTCAATAAATTGAAAATACTATGCAGAATCAAATTAATCCCCTCACATCCATGAGCTGGCAAGTCAGTCTTCTTACAGGTAAGACAGGTATGAGCAGAACAGGGAATTGTTATGACATTTTTAAAGTAAAATGCTTTAAATCACACCTTATTAAGTAGATCTTGACATTATCTGATGTATTCCTAATATTCATGACTCTGCAAGAAAAAAATAAGAGCACACACACACACATCTTTGTCTTTACCATCTAAATAAATAAAGGACATAAATATTTGCTTGGTCAGGGCTTAAATAAATTTTAGACTTCAAAATTATGTAGAATTTCATCCTAACTTTTCAAAGGTAGGTATTTTTATTTTCTCTGGTTCTCAAAGCTATTTGTTTAATTATATCTCCTTTCAGCTTATAGGAAATAATTTTCATGTTAATTCTGCAGTTTATTCATCAGTCACCTGGCATTGTTCCAACTGCAGTTTTCATTGTTGATTTAAACAGCTGGAAGCAGGAACAAGAGAGGGGAATATTTACCTAATGAGAGCAACTCTGTACTGTCAATGTTGTGTATTTTCATTGGAATCCCCATACCCACAGAAACAGACTTGGAACAAATTGGGAGTAAAATGTCAGTCACTATCTAGTAAATAAGACTTTATTTCTCTTTTTCCAAGACAATGAAAAGGCTGAATATATGTATGAAAATCTATATATTTATTTAAATAAATTAAGAACATTTTAGTATTTTCCCTGGGTTACTGGAAAGTATGAAAAAGTACTTTATATTTTGTGTTTTAGTAGCCATGAAGAAACAACGAAAGCAGAATTCTTTTATTTTAAGAATAAGAGCACCAGGTGAAGAGCAGTGCTGAGTTTTGCCTGTATTTTAAAATTATTAATAAAATAGACAACTTAATGCACAATGATATATTTCAAACTACCCCAGCTGTAATTTACCAAACCACATTTCATTCTTATTTGAGTTCAACACAATAGTCCACAGAGGAACACAGCAAAGTCCTGCATTTTTCCTCTAGGAGGAAAACACCAGAGATCATTAAGAGACCTCTGTGATTAAAATCCTGCACCAAATTTATACTATTTGCACAGGACTTGAGTATGCCTGTTGTCTTGTTTTCCTCCTCCATATTAAGAGTATTTTGTCCTGGTTTAGGAAGGCATGTACAGTTTTTTTTTGAACTGACTTTTTAGCAGAAACATAATTTTATTTTAACTAGACTGAAGGAGTGCCTATTTCACATCTCTGAGTTCCTGATTCAAAACAATCTAGGGAAAATTCTTTAAAGGAGCTTATTTAATATTAGTAGACAGATCACTAATAGGTTGCAAAGGGAATGCAGAAAGCCTGAAGACCTGTAAGATTACCAAGATATGTCTTTGTATTTATCCATCTGTATCCCTAAACTAACTTACATGTTCCAAGGTGTTTGTGTTGTTTTCAAACTCAGACAATGTGTAGATATTTGGTGTATGGTCACATGTGTTGCCTGTCTGGCTACAACTCCAGGGAAGTCTTTAGGGCTTAATTGGTTTGTCCTTCCTAAATGAGCAGTAAAAATGTAATGGTGGTTCTGATGCTTGCTTAGTTAGCTGACTCTGAAACCCAGAAGAGCAAAAATATGGACAGTTTTGCTCATATTTTAGTATCATGTTTCCAAAACTTGCAATGATATCCACAATATATTATAGGAAATTTCACTGCCAAAATGTTAAGGTCAGCAACTAAACCTATCAAGGTTAAGGTCTAAGTTACTTTTATTTAATAAGTACTTGTAAGTTTGTGGAAAACACTGGTGAAATCTGAAAGCCTAGAGAGGTGGAAGCTGAGCAAAACAGTTGTACTGATACAGTCCTGGTTTGGGTTTGGATCTCCTCCTTCAACCCCCCAGACATCCCCATGGTGGTCTCTGTCTGACCACATAAATGAAGAGCCAAAGGAACTGACATTGTTCATTTGTTCATCATAACATGTCAGTCATAAAATCCCTGCTCCTTCCTGCTCCTCCTGACTGATGCAAATGAAAGGTTTTATCACTAAGCTGTTGAGTAAAAGAGGATCACCCAGGAAATCAGGGCTACAACACACCAAAATTAGCTGCTTCAGAAGAGCAACATGGGGAATTATCAATATTGTTGGGAGAATGCACTTCTTTGGTCAATACTGTCCCATGAACTTTCTGCTCACAGGGCTAATACGGTTCATGGACGTTTCTCAATAGGCAGTTTGTCCATGGCCAACCTACATGAAGAAGCAAGAGAGTTTCATCACATGGATGTGTCCATTCTGTGCCAGAACTCAGAACCAGAGAGAGCCTTCCAGCTCTTCAGTTTATCTTCAAAATGTGAATCTCAAGAATTATAGTCCCAGAAGCCCACTGACTCTGAGCTTTTAAGAAGAAATTTGATCAATTAATTCTCTGAGACATTGTGGTGTTTTGTGGTTGTCCAAAACAGCAAAGCACTGCCTGATGATTGGGGTGATCCACTCTGAGAATGTGCTCCTAAGTTATGGTGTTACTTTTCTTCCTAAAATTTTGACTGGCTCATTCCTTGGGTTTTATGGCTTTTGCGCATTGCAGATTTGCATCATTTTTTATCCTGCAATGTGCAGGCGTGTTCCCTTCACAACTGACTTACTAGCTAATATATTACATGAATATTTCAAATTATTTCTTCTAAGACTGCCTGTGTCAAGAATTAATGCCACCTACCCATGTCAGGAACCTTCTTGAACTTCAGTTTTATTGCTTACCTTAAATAATCAAAACAAATTTCATCTGACAGTTTTATTTATTGCTTGTCAGTTTTCTCAGAGTGATAATGAGCTTCTATTCAACCCACCAGGTTGAGATATTTTCATATTTCCATTGACATTGAGGGGCTGGAGCATGTCCAGATAAGAGAACAGAGTTGGGGAAAGGTCTGGAGCACAGGTCTGAGGAGAAACAGCTGAGGGAGCTGGGGGGGCTCAGCCTAGAGAAAAGGAGGTTCAGAGGGGTTCTTCTCTCTACAAATTCCTGACAGGAGAGTGGGTCTTCTACCAAAACATAAGAAATAGGACCAGAAGAAATGGCCTCAAGTGACTCCAGAGGAGGTTTAGACTGGATATTAAGAAACTTTTCTTCACAGAAAGGTGGCCAAGCCTTGGAACAGGTTGTCCAGGCCAGTGATGGAGTCACCATCCCTGGAGGGATTTAAAAGCCATGTAGATGTGGCACTAGTGGACATGGTTTAGTGATGGCCTTGGCAGTGCTAGGGTTAATGATTGGACTTGATGATCTTAGAGGTCTTTTCCAAACCAAAAAATTCTATAACTCTGTATGTGTTAAGCATCATTCCTGGAATGTATTCCTTGAATGAGAGGAAGCTGAATGTCCCAACTCATGTTCTACCTTAGTTTGTTAGCATAATGGTCAGCAGCGACACAGGGCCTACAGAGCTCCATAACCTCCTCTGACATGCAAACTTTGGCTGCAGATCCTTGGTCAGGGCAGCTCTGGCAGAGACCAGGGGGATAATGAACTTCTGTATCCATAGCTGTGAACAGGGCACCTCACACGACTCCAAGTGTCTCTCTCCAGCCCTGAGCACATGTGCTAGGTGAAACCTTCAGCACTTGACTTGAAGGGATGATTGCTCCATGTGATGGGAAAAAAGAAGCAATAGTACTTGCACCATCATCCATTCATGTTGCTTATAATTCCAGTTATGTATCCCACGTTTTGCCATCCTTTTGTCTCATTTCACACTGTGTGTGGGCATCATATTCAAATAAATATGTTTGTAAAATGTGTTTCTGCAAAATATTCAAATAAATTAGACTGATGAGTAAATCTGTCCTGCTTCCTGTTATTGAAAGGAGTTACTTGTCAACCCCTTATACACAAGGATGTCTCTAGCCTTAAGTTAAAAATTTCTTTAGATACTTTTGTAAGACTGTCTATTCATCTGCTATTTCTGTCTGCATCAGTCTCAAGGCATTAAGTAGGAATGTAACTAAAAAATATTCGCACCTGGAAATGTTCAGTTCAAGAAATTTAATAGAAATCACACTCAAAACATATAGATCAGCATATAGAACAACTAATCTCTTGTGGAAGAATATATTCAATCCTATGGAGGGAAAAAATTCATTGTTCAATTTGAAGCACTTAAGAACTTCTGAGAAATTTTTCTTTTCTTTTTCCCCCAATGAAATTTTGTGGGAATTTTCCATATGGGGCTGATTCCAGAGAATCACTGAACCATGGAATATTTTGGGTTAGAAGGGACCTGGAAGGTCATCTTGTTCCCAACTCCCTGCCATGGGCAGGGACATCTTCCTCTATCCCAAGTTGCTCAAAGCCCCATCCAACCTGACCTTGAACACTACCAGAGACCCAGGGGCAGGCACAGCTTCTCTGGGCACTCTATGCCAGTGCCTCAGCACCCTCACAGGGAACAATTCCTTCCCAATATCTAATCTAAATCTAATCCATACAATATATTTCAAGGATGAGTGATGAAAAAAGTGAAAACTTTGCAACCAGCTCATGACATTCTCTACAGATCTTGACGTCCTTCACCTAGAACTGAGAGGACATGAAACATGTGCTATAATCCACCTCGGAGTGGCAAAAAACTCTTAACACCAGACAGAATAAGATTTACTTCCAGAGGTGGACGTGCCCAATGTGAAGCCCTTGCTGAGAAAGAAACTGCCAGCAGAAGCCTGACAGCTTCTATTGTGCAGAGTGGTCTGAGATATTAAACGCTAGGCTTAAAAAGATAAAAAAAATCAACTTTTCCAGTGCTCTGATTAATGTCCCTGAAAAACATGCTTTAAAGGATCCAGTCAGCTTTCATCTGAGCAGGTCAAGAAGGGAGAGACACCTTTAGAGCACTCACAAAGAAGAGATAACGTTCAGTTTGGGTAGTGCCTTACCTGATGAATTCTGATTGCATCCTCATTTGACTCGTTTAAACTGTTACTAAATGTTCTTTAACACCCAGTGAACTAAACACATTGAGGAGAACTTAGTTTGAAAGCTATTATCGTATTCATTTCTTTTACACTTCTGAGAACATTGCTTATGGCACCTTACGAATTCCTGTGAATTCCCTTTTTAGTACCTTAGATAGAGGGTGTGAAAGAGAATATGATCAAAATTAATGCTGAAACATCTCCATAGGCAAAATACTGCCTGGAAAATCAGGCCTTAAGG
This sequence comes from Cettia cetti, assembly GCA_013401135.1. Classification (NCBI taxonomy): domain Eukaryota; kingdom Metazoa; phylum Chordata; class Aves; order Passeriformes; family Sylviidae; genus Cettia; species Cettia cetti. The sequence goes on from VZUI01042636.1 coordinate 109,351, forward strand.
AGAATTCACTGTTCAGCTTTGGCTTTACATTCACAGCTGAGTGTATTCTAAGTGTTTTATATGGAAAGTAACATAGATATGAGTGCTTGGCTTCCCAGTGACTTAGGAAATCCTACTGTTCTACAACTAGGTGCAAAGTATTGGAAAACCAGAGATGATACACAATGTGTAAACTGCAAAAGCTCTCTTGTTCAAAGACATTGCTTTCCCATTAACAACAGGCCTCAAGACCTGCAGATGAAGCCCCAACAATCACAGGATCATGGAACGGTTTGGGTTGGAATGAGCCTTAAAAAATGTTCCACCCCTTGCCGTGGACAGAGGTGCCACTCACTATCCCGAGTGGCTCCAAGCCCCATCCAATCAGGCCTTGAACACTTCCAGGATGGGGCAGCCACAGCTTCTCTGGATATATGATAATGACCAGCTGGCATTTTATAAATAAGTCAAATAACAACTTTTTAAATCAATTTTTTCCAGTCGAAGGTGAAGTAAAATAATGGACACAGTAGTGCTGTTGAGAAAAGTAGCACGAAACCGGTGATATTTGGAATGAAAGGTGTCTGTAATTCAGATATTTAGGGGATTGTATTGTATCATTCCTGAGCTGTAGCTTCTTATCAAACAATAGTACACAACCTAAAAGATAAAATTTTTCTCCGCATTCTTTTCAGAACCAAAGGGTAAACATACAAAATTACAGCTTCTGAGAGGTTTTGTATAACTAGATTATCACTGAAATGACTAACAAAATTAACCAAGAGGTAATCTTTCTGTTAAATTCAGATTCCCACTGATGTTCTGAGTGCAAATCTTACTTTTTAATGAGTCATTTTAGATGTCCAGTTGGAAGTGGTAATGTGCAAAGTGGATAGCATTTCAATATTTCTGACCCAGGTGTGGTTTAAGTCTTGTTGGTTGTGATTCTTTTTCAATTACCTTCCCTTTATATTATGGGATCTTCTCTGATGAGCAAAAAAATCTAACCGAAATTGTATAGTGTTCCCTGACATGAGACAGTTCTGGGGATAATCAGACCTAAGAAAAGCTCATGTATCATCTAGAAATGCAACCAAATTTGTATAATGTATCTTTCATTATGTACAATGCAGATATCTGTAATCACATGCTCTAATTCTCTACAGAAAAAAAAGGATAAAGGAAAAAATGAAGGGGGAGGAAAAGAATTTTCAGGAATCATTGCAGCTCATTTGAAATAAATATCTCAGAAGCTCAGATGAATTATTTGCTTAAATTCCCCTTGCTCTGTGTTGGCTTTGCTGAGAATTGCAGGGAACCAGCTCTGTGGACATTTTTAGTTGGGCGAGATGTGTCCCATGTGCGGTGTTTATGTCAGATGTGACCTGATGGATATAACCACCTTACCACCTCTCCTGGGGCTCTAGCCTGACATTAGACATAGAAACTTGAATATTTCTGTTTTCAAGAGCAAACCTGACAAACTGGGGGTTAACAGCAGAAAGGAGGCGAAGCAACGTGTACTTTTCCTGTCTGCACAATACCCAGATGGCATCAATCTGGTATCCCCGAGAAATCCCTTGATAAATTGCAACATATGAGCAGATTGAGACAGTGGGCTTGCATAAAATCTGATGTGCATTTAGAAGGAGAAGAATATCTCATTTTCTTGAAAATAATCATTATTTTCAAACAGTTCACCACACAGTATTCATCAAATGCACTTGGTTTGCATGTGTATGTGTGCCTTTCTCTCCTAATCCTGTCGATTGCACTGTGTTTTAAAGTCAGATGAAAGGAAGAGCAAGCAAACAGGGTTTTTTCCATGGCTTTGATGTCACTAATGTTCTGTCAACTGGCTTATTAAACCATACACTTTTAGTACTCTAAGCAAAAGCTTGAGTGCTTTACAAGGTGTCTAAAAATATACTGTGATCCTTAAAAGTATGATCATACTTATCGGACAAGACACTAAATAAAAGATGATGCTCAAGACCTCTTTTATATTTTATTCACCTCTACATATAAGTTTAATCAGAGCGGCAGAATTTTCCATTCAGTCACAGTCGGTTAGGGAAGTCTTGTGGAGTCTGGAGGTGAGGTTTTTACACTCTGTGTTTTGAAAACAGTTTAAACAACACCATCCAGCTAATTTCCAGCATGGAGCAATCTGGAATGAAAATGACACTGAGAGAAGAAATTGCTTGCAGCATTATTTTGTTGCAATAGAATACAACAATCCCACAAAGGAACAAGGGGATCAGTGATAAGTGTTGAGCTCACAAGACTTATGCATAGTGCAAAGGAGCTAAAAATCTGTATTGAATCCCAAGTCTAAAGTGACCTGTTGCTGTGCTGACAGTGACTTCATTCTTTCTCTGCAAAGAAGGTTCTTTCCTGCAAACATTATCTGAGGCTTTCTACACTTGTCCAACCCCTTCAGAATTCTTGGGTTTATTCCATGACAATAAAATTGAAGGAAGAGAAGTTGGAAAAAATGTGCCAATTGGTCAGATTTTTAGCTGATGCAACCTACTTTCTCTTATGTGGTGGGACTCAATGAAGATTTGTCTCCAGACTTTCTTTTGAAAGAAAAATTATTTTCTGTAACGCTGAGAAACTTTGCAAGTTACTCAGTCATAGAATCATAGGTAATTTGGTTTAAAAAGACCTGAAAGTTTATTTAGTTCCAAACCCCTGCCATGGGCAGACACAGCCCTTAGGTCCTCATTCCTGCAACCCATAATGTGAGAATACTGTGCTATTCCCCAAGTTTTCGCTTAGAATGTATTTTAAAATAATTACTCCAAATTTTGAGAAGGTTTTGTATTGCAGTGAACTTCTGGGTGTGTTGACATTAGCACTGATTCTTTTTGGCTTCTGTGGGACCAGAATACTTTACTTGGTTTCTTTTCCAACTAAACAGAAAATGTTTCCTTAGTATTTCTTCTATTACCTTATCTCAGATATGTTTTTTTTTTTTTTTTCTTTTTGCTGCTGAGTAGCATTCCCAATAAAACTGGGTCACAGGAGTAACAAGAGGGAGCTTCAGAAGACGAGTAGCTCTTGCTCTTTTCCCTGCTTTCTGTTTGGTACTTTAAGCCTCTGCAGAGCTTTTAATCCCAGATCTCTGGGTGGAATTCAACAAGCTTAGCAACAAAACATAAAAGCTTACCAAAAGCACCCCAGAAAGGACTGCATTCTGTCTGCCTTTTTCCTAGCTGATCATTTATTCATCCTGCTTTCATATCTATCATTTTTAATTACTTTTCCTCATTTTTGGAAGCCATGTATTTTTGCTTTACATTTGAATAAAAATCATCTGGTTTGATAAACCCATGCAGTCATGCTGAATGGGGAATCTGCGTTTCTACTTCCAAAGGCAGCCTCCAGGTCAGCACATGAAAATTCCGAGGTCAAAATGTTGTCAGTAATGAGATCTCAGTATTTCAAAAGTTCACATAGCTCTTTGTACAATGCAGGAGAATCCCTCTGTTTCCTCTGGTGCTGTTTCATGCTAATTTGGAAGCTGCAAACCAGCATGAAATGTTTCAAATGAAACATCAGTTCTTCTCGGATCCTAATTTATGGCTTTTGCTGAGTGCTGGGGTTGAAGCTGTTGAATTCTTTAGAATGAAAAAAAGACAATATGTGAACCTAAAGAGTGCCGCAGAGGAATGAGAAGTGGGTTAATTGCAAATGTTCCAAATACATCTTTTACAGGGAGATGGGATCCACTTTTTCCTGGTTTACACTTCCATTATAAAAGGTGTTATAAATAATGATTTGTCTTATCAATATTTTTCCTCCTTCCCCTCCCATTTCCAAAGGATACCTGATATTGCTAAGCATAAATTAAGACCCATGCAACTTGTTCACCTTCTTCTGATAATCCTTGGAGCAACTCAGATGTTCATGGCAAACCCATTCCAATTTTGCAATACATGTTGTGGCAGAAGGAGGGGATCTGGAAGTGCTCATCACTTCAAACAGAGAAAGCTTTGTATTCAAACACCCACAATTTTTTCACCTTAAGTCCTTGAGGAAAAAATCAACACTAGCAGTCCAACAGACCTGTAGATCGAGGTTCCACGAATAGTAAATCTTGATCACCTGGAAGCCTTGACACTTTTATGACAGAACAGCTCATTTTAACGTTTGAACCACTTATTTTCATCTTTCCTTCATCATTTATCCTCCAAATATTTGGAGTATCAATGAGCAATAAGTAGTGAGCAAAGGGGTTATGAGAAGATTTCTCATGCTTCTTAAGCTAAACAAAATGTGGAACATCATGAAAATAATGTAAATTTAAGAAGTATAATTTTTCTACATGCACTGAGGTCTACAGTTTGTGAGGAGATAAGATCTACACAAATGTTAACAAATGTTAGTGTAAAAAAGGGAATTGGACACAAGCTTTTTTTTCCAACTTCAAAAACATTTCCTTGAAAGCCAAATACTTAGATGCTGGCCTCTCATTCTGGGCTGTCTTGTGTTCCTAAAGTATGAGAACACTTTTTGTTTTAAAGTACTTCTTAAACCATTTTAGAATACATATTGTGGTTCTAGATGTGCCACCTTTATCACTGGTTCACAAAACATGTTTATTGAGCCTCTATAGTCCGAGGCCCTAGAGATTAGAGAAGTAGGGACCCTCTCTGAGCTGAACCCAAGCTCTGAACCTTTAGAGTTTTGTCTGTTATTGATGTGTCCCTCCATCTGAAAATGCTGACAAACTGGACTTCCAAACCTTCAGAAACTCAGAGATGCAAGAAATGTGATTTTCCCTCTGCTTTTCACTCCTTTAAACAAACCCAGCAGGGTATATCAGATGTAGATTGAGGATTAAGTTATAATTACAATCAATATCTTCGCTATGCCCCATTCTCCAAATAATATATATTTCAGTCAGTGCACTTTGGGGAATTATCTCTGTGAGGCCCGTTTCTGCCCAAATCAGTGTGTCTTTCCCTTTGATATTCCCACAGTGTTCACATATACCCTCAAACATACACAGCCCTGGGTAATATGTCTCCAATGCGATGAAATCAATGGGAACACAGCCTTTTTTGCCTGACAGTATTGTCAGGGTGTATTATCTGGTTTAGGCTGTGGCTTCAGTTCATAGCAGTCGTCAGTTAAATTTCCCTTTCTGAAGCTGAGCAAAGTGTGGTAATGTCACAGCCACAGGCGACTGCCGCTCACAGGACGGTTTACCGGTGGAGCTTAGCCTCCTGGCTTGTCACAGTGTATATATCTCAGGGTCTTCTTTTCCTTCCTACTCAGAGGTTTCCAAGAATGTTGCCTGGAGCAGTCATGGGATGCAAAAAAAGAGAGATTTTTGTTCTGCACTTAGCAACATTACCACACTTCACACTCAGTTTCTGATAAGGGGAAATTTAACTGACTGCTCTGAACTAGATATACCAGATAATACACTCTGACAGTGCTGTGGATAAAGGCTGGCAAACCTACTAATTTATATTTCATTATCCCTGCACTTGGCTTAATCTGTTATCTCCTACTAAATGTTAGCAAGCTCACAAAGAGCTGCACTGAACAGCAGAAAATGGAACCACAAACACCTCTTGAACACAGGGTGGCTTCTCTGCCAGAGGGTAGATGGGGCATTTCGGCTACCAACCCTCCCAAAAGTGAACCCACAGCACTGATGCACGGCCTGCTCTTTAAACCAAGGTTTGTATCCCCATGCAACCACCTGTCTGTCAATGCAGAGTGGGATTTTTTCTTCCCTGGGTCTCTGAAGGGGCGTTTGTTCCATCTGTAGGTGTTCAAGATAGAGGTTCATCAGGAGAGCTGTGGTTGTCAACACAGCCCACAACTCCAGCTATTTCAGAAGTGGGTGATATACACAGATCAAAATGCTCCCTTGATTTCCAGTCTCCAAGGAATGGCAATATGAGTTGTAGCAGGTGGTGATCAAGTTTTAATCTCCTCAAGGTTAAAATTCAAAGTTCAGCATCTTGCACAGCCTAACCTGCTGTGTCAGTTGTCCATTTTTTTTTCTTGATGCAATGAGCAAGAATAACCCAAAGAGCCATTTTCAAATTAATATCCATAAAAGAATATTCAGTATGTGTTACACCTGATTCCATCACTGAGCCAAGGTAGGTCAAGGAACCAAACCAAAGAAAATATCATTAAAAGAAAAAGTTTACTTAATTACCTGAAAGACAACCTTCAGGGGGAGGTTCAGCAGCTGCTGTGTTGGTTTGAGGACCTGGTTATTGCTTTCCTGAAGTGAATCTGTGGTCATGATACTGAGTTAAAAACCAGGAGTGACAAATCCTCTATGCAAGTGACATAAAGCAAATCTTTCAGCATTACATGAAGAGAGATCATAAAATGCCCTTGTCCTCCCTTTGGAAAAGTGTTCTTTATTGCTCCACAGTCAAGTATTCCCCCCTTATCTCTTGCCCACAGTGCTTGGAATCTTCCTTCCTTCCTGCCTTCCTGCCTTCCTTCCTTCCTTCCTGCCTTCCTTCCTGCCTTTCTTCCTTTCTTCCTTCCTTCCTGCCTTCCTGCCTTCCTGCCTTCCTTCCTTCCTTCCTGCCTCCCTCCATTCTCCCTCCCTCCCTCCCTTCCTCCCTCCCTTCCTGCCCTCCTGCCTTCCTCTCTCTCTTTCTCCAATTTCCTTCTCCCTTCTCTTTTGCACCATCCTTTATCCAAAATCCATCAACATGTTCTTATGCTAGAAATTCTAGCTAGAGAGTGACACTGACTTTCATTCCAAGCACATAATTTATGAATAAAACTTTCTAAGTTTTGTGGACCTTCTGACTTTTGTCATTCCTTTAACCTCGAGCATCTGAAACTCTTGGGAGCTCCCTTGCTCTTAAGGGTGGGAAGCTGCAGCATAATTGTAGGGATAGAAAGGATCTGAAGAGGAAAAGTCATAATGTAGTTAAGAGGGATTGCAGTCTCGAGGTCCTTCTCAACAAGCCATGGGAAAGAAATGCTGAGGGCCTCTTCAGGTCCCCAGATATCATCCTTAGATCAAATGTTCTATGACAGTTTGGAGGTTTGAGAAGATGTTTTCTTCTAATTAAAAATTTTAAATATATGTAGGTCATGCAATTTATACCCCTTTGTAACAAAGAGTTGACTTTGATGAATTTCCTGTTCTTAAGTTTCAAGAGAGAGTTCTAAAATGTTAAAATGTTCCATTCTAAGCTGAATAAATGGAAGATTTTTTTGGGGGGTGAGGTAAATATTTGCTTTGAAATTTAGAAAAAAAGTTCTTAATGTTTTGATCAGAGTTCTCAAATTGTAAGGTAAAATTTTTGCTTTGTCTGGAGAGCAAAGAGCTCAATGACACTAAATTCTTCAGAGGATGGACAAATATTTTCTTTTTTTTTGTAATAACAGGAGTAATGAAATAAAACACATAGGTAGAAAAAGGATGGAAATTCTTATGGACCCATATAATCTGTCTTTCCACCACAGTTAGGTACACGTGGTGTATTTCCACCTGTGACCTGTCTGTGTAGGAATATTTGCATCTATTCTTATTTCTTTAGTTCACCTTCCTTATATTAAGTCCTTTTCACAACATAAGAATAGTCTGCATGCTGTTATTTGTACAGCACACCTGCTTTACAAAAGGTTCAGTGTTTATTTTATTTCTTAACTTTCAGGGCCACCCTTTGTGCCACTTCATAATGCTTTAGCATCAAAAGGGACTTTTATAATTTTTTTGTATTTACCATGAGACACTTTGCTCTCTGCACATATTTCATCAGATGTAGCATCACTGTGATGTCCTTTAGAGATTGCCAGGTATATTTTACCTGTATTTAAAATAGAATTTCATTATTAACCTTAAGAAAGCCCAAAATGAGGATCTAAATTAGTCAGACTTTAGATTTAGATTAATTTAGATTTTCAGATCTAAATTAGTCTTTTTGTTCACATTCTTTGATTTCTAACATTGATGGTCTTCACCACTCAGCTTTTAAAATCCATCAAAACACTTTAACTGATTTGGCTTTGCATCATCTTAAATTACAGAAGTGGCTTTGTTTTGATTTTTCCTGACTATAAAATCAAGTATTTTTAGATTAAGATCTTGCTTTCTATCACTTTTAATACATAAAAATGAAGACTTCCTCCTACTTAGCTGTTCTTTTTGTCTGGATCAGCATTCAATAAGCATATTGTGAGCTACTGATACTGCCTAGATGAAATTTGGCTTTTCCTTTTAAATAAAAACCCCTCTGAGGTAAGCACTCTGAGTGTAAATACAGACTGTGAAATACAACATGAAACAATGATTTTCTTAGCTCAAAATTTTGTCTTTGGTAGAGTTTAGATCCCATTTAAAGGGGAAGTAATGGTACATATCCTGCACATCAGCTAGGTCTGACTCTTTTGAAAGGTAGTAAAGAGTCTTTTTTCCCTTCCTGACTGTATTCTTAATTTTATTGTTTTTGTTCCTCCCTCCATCTGAAACAGGGGCATCTCTAGAAAGAAGTTAACTTGGAATATGAAATCAGTAATTTTTTGTTTAAGAAACAGAACCTAATAATCTTTAGGAAAAGAGAGAGAAAGGGGGGTAGATTTTGCGTGCCTATGTTTAAGATGCAAGCTGAATTCTTTTTATGTTCGGAGATGATCATCAAAGCACTTTTTAAAGTAGGCTCAATGTGAATGTGAAGACTCCAGGATTGCTTTTTGGGGTTTTTTAATCATTCTGTTAATCTGTTGCTAACCCATGTAATATTAATTTGCTTACTATTTCTAAAAAAATGTCTGACATATGAAGAATATGGTCTTGGGCATAAATATGCCAGCCTAAGGAATAGGTGATGGGGGTTCTCTTGCTGGCATGGATATAAATATCCTGGATGTCATAAGTCAAGTGGTTTGCTATTTCTATACCTGTTTTTAAAATGGGGTAGCCAGTCCCTTCCTCACAGGGGTAGATCAAGAGAGATGAATTTTATAATGATGCTGAACACCACTGGACAGGGAGTGAAGGTGGCTTTGAGCTCCACGCTGTCAATTAGGATCGCCCCAGGGCTTGTCTAAATAACGTATGGCTTTTGGAGTTGTTGTGACACTAATGAGCTCTGACAGTGCCCCATTTCTGGCCTTGGCCTGACTCCCTTCAACACTCCTGGCCCATCTTCCTTCCCATCAGCTGAGGATGGACACAGGGAAGCAGCCAAGCTTTTTCTCATTCTGTCCTGTTGTTTGCTTCATGTTTGGCATGGCACCTTGCTGAGGAGCTTAGCGGGGTCACCTTAAATCTCAACCACATGTGACCTGTGTCCCTTAGACAACTGTAAAAATAAAGATTTGGGAAAAAGACCCACAAATACATGGTCCCAAATGCCACAGAAGCTCCTCTCATTAGGAAGAAAGAGATCACAGATCACAGAGGATGTTCTGACACCTTACAGCAAGCTTCGGAGAGGAAATAAAACATTCAGAGCCATAATGTGATCCTGGCAAACAGAAGTCCAAGACTTTCATTGATATCCAAGGTTTTGTCCCAGACCTCTCTGATGAGGAATATTTTTAGACCAAAATGAGATGATTTTCCAGAGCACAAACAAAGGTTAACTAAAGAAAATTCCTCATTCACCCTAGATCCAGAGATGAGTTTAAAGTCTAAAGTTTAATTCCAGGAGTGCACAAAAGCAGTAAAGTGGATTCACAGCAGAAGTAAACTTTTCAATGTTATAGTACAGAGAAAATGTAAATATTAAGAAGACAATGGTGATATCTGGAATAAGAAATATATTTGGACTATAATAATATTGGCTTAATACTTAAATACTTGAACTTAGATTCTTAAATACTCAAATACTTTTAAAAATTGCAATAGTTTTTTCTACTGCTAAAATTTCAAGAAGAATTGTTGCTAAAAAGAATACCAGATTGAAAACAAGGCTTTGCAGTTCCTTTTATACGATCCAGCAACACTCAGGACTCAATTCACTTGGTAAAATTCTGGGTAACAACTCCTTATGCTCTCTTATTGAGTCATAGAACCATGGAATGGTTTCAGATGGCAGGAACCTTAAAGCTCATCCAGTTGCAACAACCCCTGCCAGGGGCAGAGATACCTTCCACTAGACCATGTTCCTCCAAGCCCTGTCCCACCTGGCCTTGGACAGTTCCAGGGATGGGGCAGCCACAGCTGCTCTGGGAAACCTGTGCCAGGGCCACCCCAACCTCTAGGTAAAGAATTTCCTCTTAATATTGAGTCTAAATCTCTCCTCTTTTATTTTAAAATAATTTCCCTTGTCTTATCAACATCTGCCTATGTAGAAAGTTGCTCTCCTCACTTTTATAAGCCTGCTAAAGTGACTGCATTTTGTTTAAAAATATTTAAATATCCAGGACTCTGTGCCCTGGTGTTTGGAGGATCACTTGGGAGGTGGGACAGCTGCATTTCAGTCCAGGCTCAGTGCGTGTTTCATTATTTATGCAAAGAGAAATGGCACCAGCAGGAATGACTGAAAGCATTCCACCTCAGGGTATGTTCCACACTGATCATGGAGACACTCCCTTACCAACTGAAAGATAAAGGATTAATTCCTTCTGTGCAAAAGAGAGGAACTGAAATGATTTTTCACATCCAAAGCAAGTGTCCTAACTTCTTGTTTGCTCAGTAGAAAAGGATGGTTTACTTCAATGGAAATGCTTGTTTATGACTTTTTTCTTTATTACAAATAAATTTTACATCCTAAAATTAAGTTTTGCAACAGAAGAACAGTAACTTTATACTTTTTTGCTTAAAATACAATGAAATCTTCAATGAAAAGGAATTGCTATTTCTCCTCATTCCTGGTCTGTTGCTAAGGCCAAATCAATTATCATTGCTGCCAAAATAAAGGCTTTATCAATCCTCTGTTTCTGAATGAAAGAACAAAAAAACCCAAACAAACCCCAAACGAAAAACAGACTCAAAATGTGTAAAAGGAAAGGAAGAGTCATTAAAGGATATGAAAGTTAACAAGACACAGTCCACTTGCAAAGACGGGAAAGTTATCTTTGCAGGTTGTTTTGTTTAGATTTTGGAAGGAGGTGGTTGTATTTGTGAGTAGAAGAGGTAAATCCTAAAACAATTGAGACACTTCAGTGGAGACTTTCAGCTGTGTAGGTGGGTGGGACAGACTGTCTTTAACACACTCTACAGAGAGATGCCCACTCTGTGAGTTCTGAGCTCAGGGACAGCAGGACTGTAACACTCCATATAAAGCTCTGGCATGAAGTTGTGTCAGGGGAGGTTTAGGCTGGGCTTCAGGAAAAGGTTCTTCACCCAGGGGGTGGCTGGGCGCTGAGCAGGCTCCCCAGGGAAGTGGTCACAGTACCAAGTCTGCCAAAGTTTAAGAAGTGTTTGATCAATGTTCTCAGGCACAGGGTGGGATTGTTGTGGTGCCCTGTGCAGGGCCAGGAGTTGGACTGGATGATCCTTGTGGATTCCTTCCAGCTCAGGATGTTCTATTGTTCTGTGATCCTATAATTCTAACCTGTAGAAGAGGAGGGGTGGCAGGGAGGTCCTGCAGACAAAGGTGAAGGGTTTTCTTTTGGCAGTCCCATCATCCTTCCCACAGAGACAATTCAGGAATTATTCATAGTCTCAGTCTCTGAATGTTAGTCCAAGATCCACACAATATTAATTTCCTAAGACTTACATTGTCTAAAATCTTTTTTCCGTCCCTACCATCCCATAATCATGCTGACTAGGATTTATTCGCTTAACTTGGAGTTGATGGCAAAATAGGAACTTGCTGGTGATGGTGGGTGTTCATCTGAGCTATTTTGGGTGTCTACTTGGGCTCAATTGCACTGTGGAAATGCTAATTTCCTCCCTTTGACCACAAAGACAGCCTAGGACTACCAGCTCACCTCCAAGCATTTCCAGCTGAAGAAAAGGATTCAATTTAAATACGTTTTTCATGCTAGTCTGAGAGTCATGGATAAGATCTCCACTGGAAAGAAACAAAATTTCAAACTCAGCTTTTGGATCCTTTGGATTTCTTTTCCTGTGTGTCTGTTCTCCCCTCTGACTCCTGATAGATGGTCATTCAGCTTCAGCTTGCAGCATCCAGGGCTCCTTGGGGCATTATTCAGGGCCCATTACCTTTTGAGCTCTAATGATACCCTGCCAACAGCAATCCTCTATGCATGCCATTTATTCCATTACACTAAACAGGGGTAATTTGGTAAATTGAGTGTTTAAGTAGCCTAAAGGTAAATATTTTTTTTTTCTCTTTTGCAAAATGATGATGTTCCCTTTGGCTTCAGTAGATTCTTCTATTTTTGGAAGGGTTTATATTCATTCGTCTTTAATTGTTCATAAAAGTGAAAGGTTAAATAATGCCAGAGAGAAAAAGGTTAAACCAAGCCCTGAAACAAATGTTAAATAAAACCAAAATCAAGCAATCAGTAAATTAGAATCTACTTTTTCTTTCAGTTGTAACTTTGTGTAACTTCATTCTCCCTGTTCTTTGTACCCAGCAACTAACATGTCAGTGCTAAAGCATCACGGGTAACTATAATATCTGAATTACTAATAAAGGCCAGATTAGATTTTTTTTTTTTTACAGAATAAAAGCTAGAAGTGATTTTTTTTGATTAACATCTCTAAGCAAAAACAAGTTAATTTGAGTTTCCCAGTGTGCGTGGCCTTTTTAATTTGGGCTACTGGAAATTAGTTAAATGAACAAAGACAAACTTTTGTGGTGCTCCCCATACTAGTGAAATGTTTTGAGAGCGTTAGTGACAATGGGGAGCTTTTTGTGTTCTCTACAGTTTGTGAGGCAACAGAAAATTTAATGTTATAAGCAACATTATAGAGTGTCCAAACCAGGCTACTGAGACAGTCCCATCTTCAATTAACTTGAGCAATGAAATTTATACAGAAATATAAAACAATTTCTGAACTTTTTTTCCCCAGGGTAAAAAAAAAGAGCTGTTTTTACAAGGTGAATTAGTTACATCCCTTGAGTTTGTCCTGGTGTTTAACTCCTCCTACTCTTAGAAAGCTGCATGTACCTTAGGGGCAGAGTTTGTTCCAAAATCCTAACATTCCCAGTTTTCAAGCGAGTTTCTGTAAATTACAGAAGGAAGAAGAAGCATAGGGTAGGATAGTTAACTCTTTGGAGATTTCTCTGCTCAAACAGAAACCACTTGCTAGGCTTAGGTCAGAAATCTGGCTTGCAGAAAGCTAAAATTCAGCAAAATTGATATCAAACATCTGGTGCCAATGCAAATAATAGTGGGAGTTCAAGCTCATTGTCTCTTCATTTAGGAAAAGATAAAAAACCCTCAAAATACTTAAAGTAAGAATTCCCCCTTCCTCATACCACTTCTCTGGAGTATCAGCTTTATCCAATGACTAAATGCCATAAGGACCCTATCTCATTTATCTTTATAAAAAGATATTATCTCTCTTATATTTATCTCTCCCACCAATAAGTTCTTTGTTTAGGAAAGCCTTAGAGCCACAGTGCATAATTAACTGTTGGATCAGGCCCATAGGAAAGCCATGACCCACCATCCAACCACAGCAAGAAACATTTTAAATTTCCCCAAGTCTCTGAGGAGACAGGGGTTTTATTTTTCATAGACTCTACTGTGACAGAGTAGAGTCCTACTCAGAATGTTGATCCTAAAAAGGACAGTGCTTTTCTGATTTTCTGTCATGAGAACAGATAACCAAGAACTTGGAGGTGGCTGGAGCTTTGGGCTAACAAGGATTTACTCCAGAATAAGCACTGGCATGCTGGTTGCTGCCAGGCCTTATTGTCCTTAGTGAGGGTTACTGAGCCCTGGGGTGAAGGAAAACAGAAAGGTCAGATTCCACAGCTACAGAGAAATTAAATCAACCAAATGTCTGACTGAGGTTTTTGTCAATGGGGAGGCAAAAGCACCTCCCAAAAATTACTCACTGCACCTTAGGACAAAGGCTAGTACCCTTTGGAGAGACTTATCTCACTCCAGTTTGGAATCACAGAATCACTACGGTTGGAAAGGACTTCCAAGATAGTCAAGCCCAATCTTTGACTAAATGTCACTGTGCCCACTCAACCATATCAGGAAGTGCCCTGTAAACCTTATTTTTGAACATTTACAGAGATGGTGACTCCACCACTTCCCTGGGGAGACTGTTCCAATGCTTAGCTTCTCCTCCAGTAAACAAACTTTTCCCAATATCCAACCAATTTCTACAGCAGTAATATGGTATCAAAGGATCATTTGGTTGCAACAGACCTCTAAGACTGACCACTAACCATTAACTCAGCACCACTGCTTTCACCACTAAACCACATCCACACCCTTTTGAACAATTCCAGGGATGGTGACTCTGCCACTTCACTCGCTGGTACCAATTCCCTGGCTCCCTGGTGGCTCTGTGCTCATCCCAATGTCTGTCCACCCTTTCAGTGAAGGATTTTTCACTAACAACTAATCTAAACCTCCCCTGGAACAATATAAGGGCATTTCTTCTCATTCTGGAGAGACAAGTTGGCATGTTTTATTGGCTCAAGCAAGACTTGCCCCATTCTTTCCCTAAGTGGCCCAAAGCAGTTCAGCTTGCTATGTTTAGTTTAGACATTTAGGTTAAATGTTTAACCATTTGAGAACATGGTGGTGTCCCTCAGCACAGGACAAACTCTCCCAAAAATGTGTGGGTAGGAGCACCCCAGGCATGTGCACACTGGCAGGGCATGTGGATGCTCTCCTCCATCCCACGCTACAGACGAAACTTGCCTGACTTGTGCTCCAAGAGCCAGAGCCTTATTTTCTTGTATGCTAAATTCACTCCTTTTTAAATGCAGACACTCATATTTAAAGAGCATGCTATGATTAATATTTTAATTCATGGTAGAGAGGGAAGCAAGGGTTGAGGTACTGGAAAAGCATCTGTTAAGAATGTCTTCTCCCATCCATTTTGAACTTTTTGTCCTTTCAGCAGTTGAAATGTGTGACGTGAGTACATTTATGTACAAAGAGGATGAAGCAGGGGCAAGATGTAATTAGTAGTACAACATGTAGTGTACTCTGTACATTAAAAGAGTGTTTTCTTCTTTGCACAAAAAAAAAAAAAGAGAAAGAACAAATCATTCACATGGAAATGGAATAGATCCCTGTGGTGATTAAATACTCCAGTAGAAAGATACATATTTAATGAATAGATAGCATAGATAAAGAGGAAGAATGCATTTGTAGTAGAAAGCAGCTAGAAGGACTGTGTAGCCTTTATTGCAGTGCAGAATCAGCTAGAAAAATGGGCTTATTAAGTTGTTTAAGTACACAGACAAGGGGTTTAGGAAGGAGGGTGGAAAAGCTGAGGGTATGTGAGTATAAACAGCATGCGGTATTGTAGGTACAACTACAGCTTGTCTAGAAATGACACTAGTTGAATTCACACTCAACTTGTGCTCTAGGAGAGAAACTCAGAGTACAAAAGGAGGTGAATTATTGCCCTTGGTGCTGGTTTGTCTGTCTTATCAGTAATCTATCAGTAATCTTATCAGATTATTTTATCTTATCAGATTGTCTGATCTACACTAATCAAAATAAAAGTAAAAAGCACACTGTTTTCTGGGTTTTTAAAAATAAATTAGATGCAACCCAGGCATGAGATAAAGTAATCCCTGTTTTCAAGGAGTAGTCATATGGATAGATGCTTAAATAGCGTAGTAAAATCTTAAATTTGTTATGAAGGAGTTTAAAAAAACATGCGGCTGTGGCACTTGGGGACACAGTATAGTGCTGGTGGTGGCAGTGCTGGGTTAGCAGTTTGATTTGGTGACCTCATAAGGCTTTCCAACCTTCATGATCCTGCTGTGATTCTAGGAGGTCCCACACACTGCCATGTCATCCTTAGCTTTGGGAGAAGCTGGGATCAAGCCAGCATCAAAGTTTAGCCATGAATGAACCTACACATGTGAGTTAGCTGTTCTCACCTCTCTAATCATCAACAGAGAAGATGACTTTAACTGAACAATACATTTGATCTGCTTTTGACTTTGGGACCCGTAAATTACTCCTTGGAAATGCTTATTTCTCTCTTTTATCTTTGAAAGGATGGCAGGCACCAGATGACTCTTGGTGAAATGAATCCCATCCCACATCACTCAACAGCTCAGATCCTGTTGGATGCCATCAGTGGCAGGCATATAACAACAACCCTACAAGAGAGATGGTTGAGAAATAGAAACTGGTAGAGAGCCAGGAAACATCAAAAAGAAAATTAGTTGATTAGGAAAGGAAAGGCACAAGGTAGTACAAGTGTCTTTTTCTTGTTTTCCATAGGAAAAAAAACAAGGCCTTCCATAATGAAAAGTTCTTTTTTTTGCCTAAACCACTGCTCTGAAAACTCAACACAATGCATTAACAGGTTCAGGAGTTTAGGATATTTTGTTTTAAAAAACCCACCATGAAACTGACAAAAAATAAGTAACGATTTTGTCCAAAAATTTAAAATAAGCACTATTGAATTTTTTTTCTATCTGCCCTAAAGCCATTGGGACATTTCTTTTGGGATGTTTCTTCTGTTTTCTTACTCCTCAATCCTTTACTTTTGCAGATATTTTTACAGTGAGTAAAAGAAATAAAATTATAATCTGAGGAACACTGCCTAAATAATAAATGTGCTCACATTTGGGGATCATTTCAGGTGTTCTCTAAACCTCTGCAAAGCAGTGTGGGTAAATAGAGAGTTTGTGTTAGTTGGTTATAATTAATCCCAATAGTTTTAGAGGCAGAATCTTCCTGCTCCAGGGGTTCAGAGAAGAAGGTAGATAGAAAGGCAGGGAGGGATTCTCTGGAAAGTGAACGGATGTAACAAATCAGTTTATTCAAACCTGGCAACATCTGATGATTTGCTTCTTTCTGACTGAGACCTCTGAGCTGCACTCTGCTGTGGAAATTAGCATTTGTCCAACTCTGCTTTTGCCCTGGAAATGCATAAAATACAAGTCCTAAGCACCCTGAAGGAAAGACTACTCAATAGAAATAGAAATAAAATAACAGGGTTTTTTTCCTATTAATTTTCCTGTATTTATTCAAAATTTTCCCCCAAAATAAATAGTAGTTCAGAATGATAATTTTTAAATTCTTAATCAGTAAACAAAGTCTCCTTTGCATCAGGTAGGTGGAAAGAACCCAACTAATTGAGAATAAATAGCAAGTGACTTATAAAAAAATATAATAATTCATGCATGAAAAGAAATCCAGACTTCCTTGCAGTTGAAGCCTATTTTAAAAATGCTCCAAAGGTGCAGCTCCAAAGGACATTCCTACTTTCTTTCACAATCATTCTTATGGCTCATTGTCAGCAGAGCAGACAAAAGACGTAAAAGTAGATGAGATTCACCTCACCTAAAAAAGAGATAAATCCTACAGTTCTCTGTTTTCTATCTACAGTCCTTGGAAAAATAAACTTGAAGAGACAATTCATCTTGTCTTAAAGTAGATGAGTAAGAAGATATTTCTGCTCTGGAAGCATCTCTTTAAGGAGTTACCTTTCCTTCCAAGTGAGGTGGTAGTCAGGTGTAGGTAAAATGCACAGTTGGTTCTAGATAGGGACAAGAGGAAAGGGAAAATAATCACATGATGGAATAATCTTCAGTATATTTGGATTTTCCTGAAAGCATTCCAACAGCCAGGTATAAAATAAACCCCAACCCCCCCAAAAAAACTAGAGAAAATCAATGCTGCATATGACATCGTCTAAGAACTGGTCTTTGTGAGTGAAGAGGGAGATGGATGCATTCAGAATAATAGAAAAAGTGAACAGACAGCTGGGTGAATTTGAAATGTAGCAGTAAATATATAGTAAGACAGTGGATCAATGAAAAAAACTGGAGAGAGAGAGAGAAAATGCTGCAGAATCATGATCAGCTGCAGTCACAAATCTGTGAAAGAACGTGGGTTTTTTTCTGCGAACAGTAGGGAGAAACACTAGGTCAAAATAACAAAAAATAAGGTTTATTTAATGACAGAAATTAAACTGTTGGAAGCTTTTAATAAGCACACTAATATCAACATATTTCTCAAAAAAATGCAACAACTAAATACAAAAAAGATTGTAAAACAAAAGAACATGAGAAAAAAGTATAAGTATAAAATGGCTTTCTGAAAGGATTATTATACTTTCTGGTTCTTATTTGTATGAATGATCTTTATAGGGCATGTGGTGTCACCTTCTAAAAACAAGTAACTTCTCTGTTTGGCTATGGAGATACTCTTAACAATTAGTGTGGAATGGACATTGAAATTTCAGTACTTGGAAGGCAGAATAGCAGATCCACACTCCCATGATGCATCTTCACTCACAATTCTGAGGACTCAGAAGACAGATACTTGTTTAATGAGGTTTAAAGCACCAGGGCTGTGTCCTGTAAGACATCTCTGGTGCCTATGGTCTTTATCTATGGAGTTACCATGAGAAATGGTTTTATTTTTCTTCCAATAAATTCCCTTTCAGATTCCAGTGGAGGCAGACTCTTGATCATCGCATGTCATTTCTCACAGTTTGAAAAGCTGGCTATTTAGGTGGAAAATTCTACAGGAAAATAAACATTTCTTCCAACTCACTTACTCAAGACACTGTCACAATAGGGTCTAATGCAGGACAGATGAAGGAAGGCATTTTTAATTAGGTCACGACAAAGGCTTTAATATTTTTTTAAGAATTAATATGGGTCATTTAGCAGTAACTTGTCTGAGTGCCTTGTACATTAAAGCATCAGATGGAAAGCTGGGAAATTTTTGGGACAAATTAAAAGTTGTTCCTTCCAGTACAACAAAAAGCTAAACGAGATGTGTCAGCTCTGGACACGCACAGGTCTGCACGTGTCCATGCCCATCTGCCATGCAGGAAAAACCTGCTGCACTGCACACCCAGTCTTGTTAAACATGAGACCTGTTCAGGAGAACTATGGCATTGAAGGGAGGATTTCATGAAATTTACTGTCAAACAAGCCTGCCTGCCTTTCTTAGATCATTTTGCCAGCGGCTTCTTGGTAGCTTCCACCTAGGACCTCTCTTTCCAATATATTAGAGAGGATATTGAATCTGTCAGTGCATATGCAGTTATTTTAGGGTAACTAATTGCAGGCAGTTCATCCAGCTGGACAGCCAAAGCAATAATATTAAAGATTAATGCCCCAGTTCAGCAAAAAAACCCTGAGCATGTGCGTAATCCCTGTGGCTTCACTGAGACACTCTAAGAGGAAGGCTTGTTGAACTAAATATATTACTACAACAGAGACTTAAAAATTATGAATTCACATCCCAGATGCCATGAAAACACTCTTAAGAAATCTGAAAAGATTACTGAATCTGACAAATCCAGGTTTAAACCTCTAAATAATGCTATAAAATATAATAATCATAGAATCATAGAATAGTTTGAGCTGGAAGGGACCTTTAAAAATCACCTAGTCCCATGACCTGCAATGAGCAGGTCATCTTCAACTAGATCAACTTTCTTATAACTCCACCAAACTTGACATTGAATGTTTCCAGGGATGGGGTATCTACCACCTCTCTGGCAGTACTGGTCCTGGAGCAGACCCTTGAGAGAAAAATCTCTTGTCATGATCTCCATCTGGACAGTGAGCCACTGACATTCTGCATGCCACAATCCAGCCAGTTCCTCATGCACTTAAGAGTCAATCCATCAAATTCAGTTTAGAGAGAAGGGTGCCATGGTGAATTGTGTCAAAGGTCTTGGAGAAGTGCAGGTAAAGAGTGTTCAGAGCTCTTCCCTTGACCATTGCTGTGGTCACTCCATCATACATGGCCATAAAGTGGTCAGGTAGACCTTGCCTTAGGTGGAGCCCTGCTGACCCTCTCAAATAACCTCCCTGTCCTCCATATTCCCTAACAGAGCTCCTAGGAGGATCCATTCCAAATCTTCCTGGGCACAGAAGATGATAGGTTGACAGTTCACAGAGACTTCCTTTCCACCTTTTGTGAAAATGAGAGTGATGTTTCTCTTTAGTGCTCACTGGGCACTTCACCTGACTGCCATGACTTCTCAGATATGATGGAGAGTGGCTTGACAATTACATCACTGATTCCCTTAACACTTGGGGATGCATCTCATCAGGCCTCATACACCTATGTGTGTTCTTGTTCCTTAGGTGAACCTGGTCTTCTCTCACAGGGATAGGGATGTTGATTCCATAGTCCCAGTTCTACTCCCTGTACATTCAAAAGGTGTGGGAAGAGACACTGTTAGTGAAGAATGAGGCAAAAAAGTTTCTGAGTTCCTTAACCTTCCCCTCCTCCATGTTATCAGTGTGCCTGCCTTGTTCTGCAGGGAGTACATTTTCTTTGACCTACCTGTTCTGGCTGACAAACATGCAGAAGCCCTTCCTGTTATACTTGACATTTTTTCCTGCTCATTGCCTGTGATGCTTGTGTTGGTGTAGGGGCTTCAGTTGGGCTGTTGACTTTTTCAGTATCTTAGAGGAATACCCTCTTGCTCCTTTTATGTATTTCACTTGTTAAATACTAACAATGCAACAATAATATATGATAATAGCATTAAAATATAACAAAAAAGAATCCAGAGTTCCTATTGCTGGAGCTCTTTTTCTTGGAAGCAATACAGGTTATAATAAACGAGATTAATTTGGATCTGAAAATTTCTTCTCAGTGTGGAAATCCTTCCATTTTTCCACTGGGACTCTTCTCTTGTGATTTCAGCTATATGAAAACGGGAGAACCAACCTTACAGATCTCTCTATAGCCAAAGGATGTGAATATTTACCCCAAGGGGGCAACCCATCCCATTTATTTAAGGATGCGTTGAATTGCACTGTGGATGGCCCCGGTTCTTTTTGTCATCTGCAAGGGGCAAGACTAACTGCCCACTTTTGGACTTCAAATGTTGGGTGCACTGAATGCTATCTTACAGGTTCCCTGCCTTCTACTGGAATTTTTTTCTATCTCTTTAATACATCTGATATGAATGTGCAGTAGAAAAACATAGAAATAACTCTGCTAAATAAGTCTCTCCATCAACACCATTCCACCCAACTCACGCCAAGATGGGTGGAAATATAAATGACAGCAATGTTTGGCCTGCCACTGACACCTATCCACACATAAACAGTCACAGTTAGATGAGATGCTTCACAGTTTCTCTGAATATTTAATCAGTACAAAAACTTGGTTTCTTTGAGCTCCATCAAAAATAAAATTAAAAAGCCCAGCTTCATTTACCTCGCGTTGACAACAATGAACATTAGAACTTCCCCCAGCGCCTCAGGTTTAGCTCTGTGGCTAACGCTGAGATGTTGGCAATCAGAAAAGACTTGGGGCTAATCACACTTCTTTATCACCACAGGGATAAACTTAAGTGACAGACAGGCACGAGCTAATTACTTTTAATAGTTTCCCATTGCTCTGGCTGATGACACAGTGCTAAAAAATCATGCTCCCCCCTTTCAAAAAACCAGAATTTCACTTCCATGGCACTACGTCTTTATCACTGCTTCGTTACTTCAGGGGAGCTGCGTTCTCTAAAATGCCTTTCCCTGTGGCTTAAAGTAAAGATTTTTTAAATAAATTAATACAGTTTATGTTGGGCATCTACCACTTGAAGGGCTAATGATTATTGACTACCCTCCAGCAGACATCAGGGAGTCTAGCCTCAGGCCCTTCCCGCTTGCCCCCAAACATGCCGAATGTTAACACATGTTTCTAGATCCTGGCTGGGATTGGACACAAACAAGGCAGTCAGAATGGACCATTTAGTGTACAAGTCAAGATGACAGATCTCTGCTTAATACAAGGAAGACAAAAATTCGTATCTTATTGAAAAAGGCAGAAGAGCCCCGGGTGCTTTCGCTTTGTGATTCTGCAGCAAAAAGTGGGTTGTGTCAATATAAGTCTATGTCACCCGCTCGCAGCTGCCACACTGAATTGACCCTGCTAGCTGCAGACAGAAAGGCCTTCCATTTCCAAACTCATCTGTGAGAGTGAGCATGAGGTGGGAAAAAACCCAACAAGTTACTCCTAAGTACAGGAGAGAAAAACAAAACAAAACAAAACAAAAATGTCTTAATGCTGTGAAACTCTCCCCACTTAGTGTTTCTAATGAAACACTAGAAAAAAACCATTCTCATCTGAAGGCATTTTAGAGGATGCTCTGACAATGTGAGCTTTATGTTTTGTAAATCATGTTCTTGTAATTCCTTGTAAGTCTCCAGATCCTCTTCAGATAGAGCAGCAGAGCATTAAATATTCTTGTAACGCTCACCAGAGCTTAATTACTGAAAGTTGAAACATGTTTTAAACTCTTTTTTTTTCTCCTGCTGGGTACTCCCCAAAGGAAAGACGGAAAAAAGTTGAACAATGTGCACAATAACTATTAGTCAAGACTATGTTTCCAAAGACGAGAAAGAATATAAACAATTTTGAAACTAAAAATAGAGTATTTCTTTATACCATTATAGTTAAAAATGATAGTATTCACTGATGTGTCTGTTTCTCATGTGTATTTTCTACTAAGCTCAGATGTTCACACTGGTGAAAAGATTGAACTGAAAACAAAGCAAAACAAAAAATTAAAATTGAGAAAAGCTCCCAAGTTCCCTAAAATAATAAAAAAAAATATAAAGAGAGAAATCTTCAAGTAAGAAGCAGAGATTCTATTGATTTCTGTAGAAATAGGATAAATTAGAGAAGCTGAAGATACGGCTAACATTATAGAACTTTTTCAAATACATTTTTTATGGCCCTACTCAAAGTCCATGAAAATATACCAAAAAAAGTTTTTCTTTGTCTCATTTCAGCCTATATTCAGGTGAGTCATAATATAAGTAAACACAGGCAGTAGAAAGCATATTTTATCAGCAGAAGACATAATTTTTCTCCTTTCTGTGTTGTAGTGGGGGGCTAGTGAAGGTTTCGTTAGCTCTTTCTGCAAATTTATTATAAAGCACTGGACAGTCCAATCCAACAATCTGACTTGCAAATATACCTCACCTGACTGTGAAATTTTCAGAAGTGTCTGGATCCTATGTGGATATTAGAGAAGAAAAAATTAATCTCACCTAAATATAATCACCTGAAGGAAGCAGTCTGATCTAACCAGCTGTCTGTGCTTTTTCTCTATGAAAGAGAGAGAAAATCATAAAAGCTGGAAGAGACCTCCAAGATCTTGAGGGAATCATTCATCACACTGGTCTTGCAATGGCTTTCCAAAATCCTGTGGAAATTCTTCTTCCTTCATAGGCTGCCCAGAGAAGCTGTGTCTGCCCCTGGATCCCTGGAAGTGTCCAAGGCCAGGCTGAACATGGCTTGGAGCAGTCTGGGATAGTGGAAGTTGTCCCTGTCCATGGCAAGGGATGGAACAAGATTATCTTTAAAGTCCTTCCAACCCAAACCATTCCATGATTCCATGATTCTATGTAGTTTGCCATATTGGACTGTTTTACCCCACCTGTGAATATATAAATCATTCACATCAGTACCAAGTCCATTCTCTTGCTGTGCAGCCTGAGGGTGAGGTCATACCCAAACTGCAAAACTTAGCTACACTACTCCCTGTCACAAGATAAATCAGAGTTTATCAACAAAACCTGTTCTGGGACTGTTTGTATTTAAATTCCACTTTTGAAATGCTTGGCAGAGTGTTAAATGACTGGATGTAAAAGTGAAGATTTGAGTTGTTTGACAATTTGGACAAAATTTAATGAAGAAAAAGAAGTCCCATTACGTCACTCCAAGAAGATTCTTTTCAATTCAATTTCAGTTATAGATACATAGCACCAGCAAGACTACTTTCCAAAAAGTGTTCTAATTAATGTAATTTATTAACACCTAGGAAACTTCCAATATGTTATCATGATTTTCATAAAACATTAAAGTTTTTTCTATTATGGAAGAGTCTGAAGAGTTACATGATGGCATGAAAAAATTTAATAGCTCCAGACTTATAAAAGAACATAACTTAGTCAAAAGAAAGATAATTAATATATTTCTGGATGGGAGCTGGAACCTTATTCTTAGGGTTTCCCCAGATTGTTTTTGCAAAAGGGGTCAGATTTAGGAGAACATACAGTCTGGGCTGACATAGTTTGGTTTACTTTCTTTTATTAATGGAGGGAGAGGAATGTGGAAGATATGGATATTACTCTTTTGATTTCATAATGTTTGAGATGTTGTTTGAAAGTGGATGATTTAACTGGAGATTACTAAGAGCTGTACTGCCTAACTGTGAATATCACGTGTCATTGCAGTGATTGCCAGAGAGGTACCCCAGATATCCCCTAATGTCAATGAAATCTGCTATTTAAGGTTGACCCTGTTCATAAATAAATACATGAGCCTTAAAAAGAGTGAAGACAAGAATGTTATAAGTTTTATGAGGCCTTACTTCATAGTTGTGCTCTCTGACATGCAGAAGAATTGGATAATAAATCAGAATTTGTAAGTTGAGTTTGGAGACACAGACAACACACAGACAAGTATATTAAGCATTTTCTGGAACCCTTAATAAGCTGTGTATCAGGCTGTTTTCCCCTTCACTTTTTCCCTTTTGCCAAGGCAGTAATGTTTGACAGAGGTCTCAGGATTTTACTTGAGCATCAGTCAGAGGTGTTTAATGCAGCCCATTTTCTTTGAGGGATAATGACAGCAACTCTCCACTGAGATCACTTCAAGTCAACAATAGGGAAATGACTGAGTATAAAAGTTAATGTTGCTCAGTCGTGTCTCAATAGAATGGGCTGACAATGCAAAGAATTAACAGCCTGAAGCCAGCAAATGATGCTTTACAACATCATGAAGACTTGAAAGTGTGGTCAGCTGAAAGACTCACCCACGAGATCTTGGCATTTACTTTACTTGTGCTACTAATTTGACAAACAGTGTAAGGGCAGACAGTTTATTTCTTGGTGTCTTGCTACCATCCATCTCTAAAACAGGGTTGATCATTATCCTGTAGTTTGTTACAAAGGATGGAAAATGGCTAAGCCATGTAATAGATTTAATTCTATCTACAGATATAATTCAGTTCTCGGGGACTTTATCTGTGTTGTTTGAACTGTTGTCAACCTGGAGGTCCTCTTTGTTTCACTGTTTCAGGCTTTGAATCCCACAGAAGACAAGGAAAAAATGTGCCCACTCACTCTTCAGACTCAGTGGAACACAAAGATCAACATTAGGACAAGAGGAAATGGCTTTAAATTGAAAGAGAGTTGGTTTAGATGGGATATTAGGAAGAAATTCTTTACTGAAAACAAAACAAAAGGTTTGTGTGGTTGTGTCTGCTCCATCCCTGGGAGTGTTCAAGGCCAGGTGGGATGGGAGTCAGACCAAACTGGTCTAGTGGAAGGTGTTCCTGCCTGTGGCAGGGGGTTAGAACTGGGTGATCTTTAAGGTCCCTTCCAACCCAAACCATCCTGTTTCTGTAATGAGTCTGTGATTATCTTCAGCTGCTGAGAAACAGTGAGGCTGTAAGATTTCTCAGCTGAAAGATTGGGCTTTCCCTGCTGGAGTTCCTGGTGAGGAGCAGGGGGGTGTGCCAACAGTTTGCTGTACTCACCAGAGATGATGAATTCAGATCCTGAAACACATCATGGTCCACAGCCACTGATGGACAAGGGCATGGGCTGCTTGAGGAAACGATGTCCCCAAATTGCTATATCTGATTTTAACACACCTTAGGGAATGTGGCCATAAATTCCCACAGAATGTAAGTGCTTTACTGAAGTATTTCCCCAGTTGTAGTGCCTGTCATTAAAACAAATGAATGTACTGGATCTTCTTTAAGAACACAAAGAATTAGCTTGAAGACTTTCAGATGAATATTTAATCTTCCATTATATCTAAGAGGAAACAATCTTCTGCCGTATTATGCACCCTTAAATTTCCCTCAAGATTTCTGGATGGTACATCAATGAAAAAAATATTACAGCCAAGCAAAGCAGGGCAAATATGTTCTTTTTTGGTCAACTTTTCCACTTCTTGACAAGCTTGTTGCTCTTTGTGGACTCGCTCAGGATGCTTTGACAACACTGGCCATTCTTCCACAGGTTTATTCGAGTCTCAGAATTGCCCTGGAAGGCATGTCCACACCATGTAGGGCCAAAAGCTCACTGCACACGTGCTGACTACTGAGTCAGAATTCAGACAACTCTCCTGCTAGCCTCTTGCTTCAGAGCCAGGCACTGCTTGTGCTCGACTTTTCCACAGAAAGGTGCCAGATTGTAGGGTGTCCCTTCTGTAGGAAGAATTCAGTTTGCTAAAATGTTTTTTGGTATTAAAGAATTTACAGAGGTGCTGAACACTTCTCCATTTGCAGCACAGCCCATAGTGAGTTAAATTACACAAGGTGTCTGTGTTTGAGGAGCTGACTGCTGCTCGTTGTGTTCTTTGTGAACATTTAAATTTAAGGTGGGATTGCATTCCCCAAATACAGGTATCTAGTGTAATTTTAAACATTGAATGAGTGCCTTGGGTACCCCTGGGTGTCTTAGGTAACACTGTAATGTAGTGTTTGGGACCTGAATCGCACTCTAGCTATGCAGAGCCAGACGATGAGACAATTATACTCTTCTATAGTAACTTTCCCCATCTCTCTAGCAACATTATAAGTAAAGTCTGTCTGGTTTAGTTGCAAAGTCATGCATGTCCTTGTAGTAAGTCACTCTTCTAGGTTTCAGCATGATGCAACATGTACTTATGGGAAAAAGAAAGACTGTAAGTGCTTGCAATGGTTAAATACCAACGAGATCTGGTCCAACAAAGCTTCACACTGACTCAGCTACTAAGGCTGGGTTAACCACATAGCAAGCACATTTATATTATGAGATTTGAAAGGATAATCTCCACTCTCAAGTTGGCAAGTGGCTCTGAATCAGACAAATATGAGACAAGGAGCAGAAAAAATACTTAGATATTTTCCTCCGCTTTGTGGAATATATTGATAAACGTATGTTACCATTTAACTATTCATTCTGTTGGAGAAAACTGGTTAACCCCTTAAGTGTTTTGCCCTGAAGGCAGACATTAAAAGTTAATTATAACCACATGGGACAAGCCCCTGGAGGACCATGACAGCATTAAGCTGCTACCAACCAAGCATGCAGGATGCGCAGCACTCTCAGAGAACACCATGTACAAAAATGATGCTGTCTCCTTGAATGAGTTCTCAGAAGTTAAAAACATGCTACTTTTTACATGCCCAGTAAAAAGGCAGATTGCAAATGTTCTACTCAGAGAAAAAAAAAAAAAAAAAAAAAAAAAAAAAAAAAAAAAAAAAAAAA